>JAXGGS010470373.1:0-11520 GCA_035585475.1 Armandia brevis
GCAGTGAACAAAGTGAAAAACCTCTATCTGTTCAAGGTAAAACGTTTTATCACATAATAAAACATACATCCGTACAGTATACTGCATATGGCTAGTATAGATAACGTGTACATGTATTTGGAATATTGTAATAAGAAAAAGAAGAAGATTTATTGCTATATAGTTCTCATTGATTTCTTGTTTCTGAGATAATTTAATTTATGTCAATATGATATGTTATGATATCAAGAGGTCTTATTCGTCTTAATGCACATTTTTTTTTTTTTTTTTTTAAACGTTGATATCTAGACGTTATTTGTATTAATCCGGTTGATGTAATTGACAGGTGCACGGAGGGACCACTAAGCAGGAACTGAGGAAAGCAGTGTGGCAGGCCAGTGGAGGCGCGGTGGCTAATGCCGAGTTTGTGAAACAGTACAAACTTAGATCGGCTCTCCAGACGGTTCTCTTCCTGGACGAGGCCAACACAACCGAGCATGTTGGTCTGATCAAAGAGATCCTCTGTGATGGCACTTTTGATGGAGAAACCATACCGGAGTCGAACCTGAAATTTGTCGCTGCCTGCAATCCTTACAGGAGGTAACTATGAATACGTAGTCATTGATGGATATGACAACATATTTAAGTTGCAGACCCATGGATTCTTTTTATTTCGAATGACATCTTATAATTCTGGCAACTATATTTCAGGCACTCGGACGACATGATATTAAGTTTGACTAAGTCAGGTTTGGGGTATCACTCTGAGAACTCCGGCCGTTCTGAAAACTTTGGCCGGATACCCATGCGTCATCTCGTCTACCGCGTGCAACCTCTCCCTAAAAGTCTCCTGCATGTCGTCTGCGACTTCGGCGCCCTTGACGACAAAACTGAGGAGCTCTACATAAAACAGATCGTACACGGGAAAATTGAGGTGATTGCATGTTTTACTTGATGAATCTAAACGCTGATTTCGTCTCGGATGCGAAGAGAAGTGTTCTAAATACATTCGCTAATCATAGAACGAAAATATTTGTTGCATGGTTATTGTATAGGAAGCATCCTTACCTCGTATTGTAACATGTTGCTCGCTACCCATGCAACACATAGCGTTGTAATAAGAATCGATCATTTGAATTACAGATAAAGAAAATGACAGCAGAACTAACAGATTTCAAAGGATCGATCACAGCCACTCTGAAAGCCTCTCAACAACATATGCGGGAACAAAAGGTATTAGAGATTGTATTCACCTAGTCTGCATACCGGTACTAATTTCTAGGTCCTAACATACTAATAATCTAAATTTGTTATATCTTTAGGACGAGTGTAGCTTTGTCAGTTTACGTGACATTGATCGAGCCATGGATGTATTTATTTGGTTTTATGAAAATAAGGCGATACTCTTTCCATGGATCAAACGAAAGTTCCAGGTTTGACATTTTGAAGATGTATATTTTTCAAATATTCTGTCTCAGTCGAAGCCCATTGTAATGAATACATGACTTTAAAAAGGGATAATTTTGAATTTAATATTTAATAGGAAGTGTTAGGCGAAAGCCTGTCCCAGCACAGTACAGATAGCCAGACTAGCGAGACCAGTCATATACCAGAAGTTGACGAATCCAGCGTTTTAAGCTCCCAGAAGCAGGAAAATGTAGCCTGGTCACTGATCCTAGCTCTAGCTGTCTGCTATCACTCGTGTCTGAAGAAAAGAAAGGCGTATAGAGAGAAACTAGCTCCGGAATTACAAGCCATCTGCACTTCAATAAAAACCCAACGAGATGTGCTCAACGTCATCACAAGGTATGTTCATGATTATTAGATTATTTGGATTAGGACTGTAGAAGTAACTCCGGACTTGAATTAAAATGAGCTTTATTACTGTAGACATCCTCTATAAGGTGCCCCTCTATGAAGCGGTATTCGCTAGAAGACGGGTCTAGCGTGTCCCCCAATTTAGACCGTTTAAGACGGTTTTTTTACTTGTCCCCCGATTTATCACTTATAGCGTGGGTTGACCAAATGTCACATGCTTTGTATAGTACGTGTGTACTTAAGTATAGCGCGCACCGATATAGCACTGTTTTTAGGCTTGTTCCCGCGAATCGCCTCATAGATGATATCTACAGTATTAATGAAAACTGGTGATCAATGCAAACGGCATGCACTTTTTATTTCTAAAACTTCGGTTATATCAGTGATCTACTGTACATTGGAAGCGACTTTTAGTAGATTATAACATATTAGATTATAATGTTTATCAGTGTGTTCATGATTATGGGCAAGTACATTCACATCTCACCGGTACCTTGTATATAATTACATCCTGTCCTTTACGTACAGTTGTCAGGATGTTTTCTTGGATAACGTACATCTGGACCAGAATATTGCTAGGAACCACTCTCTGAAGGAGAATGTGTTTATGATGATACTGTGCATGCAGCTCAGCATCCCACTGTTTCTGGTAGGAAAACCTGGCAGCTCCAAATCTCTGGCCAAAACAGTAGTTTTAGACGCCATGCAGGGCGCATCTTCAAGATCGGAACTGTTCAAATTCTTCAAAAAGGTGGGTGGTTTCAACAAAAGATGTAAATGATATTCGATTATCTATTATTTATATTAAAGTTGAAATAAGTATCATTCAATAGGATATAGCACTCTAACAAACTATTTGGTCATGCAAATTCAATAAAACTAAGTACAAATGTATGTGTCATGCGTAATATTGGTGATGTACATGTACATTCGATCTGGCTCAAATGTACACGCATTTTATTTGATCTGACATTATTTTCAGATAACGATGATATCCTACCAGTGCAGTCCCTTGTCCACATCGCGAGGTATAACTGAAGTGTTTAATTCCTGCACCAAACTACAGGACGGAGAAGACCCAAAACAGTTCAGAGCTGTAGCTGCGCTCGATGAAATAGGACTGGCAGAAGATTCTCCACACATGCCATTAAAGGTCAGTTTGATTTAAGTCAACCTTTTTACTGTGACCGTATTTGGGGAATGTATCATTTGACGTATACATGTACTAGCCTTTTCTATAAATTTAATGTTTTTCACCGTGGCCCTGAACTATGGACGCGATCATTTCATATTTATCTGTATGTGTTTATGAAACTTTGTATGCAGACTCTGCATCCCCTGCTCGACTATGGCACCCTGGAAGATGTAGATGGTCTTGAGATTCAGAGAGCTGGTTTTATAGGAATATCTAACTGGGCTCTAGACCCAGCTAAAATGAACCGTGGTATCTGTGTGCAGAGAGGAACACCAGGCACCAACGAACTAATTGACACAGCAAGGTATGAAATATTACAAAATCTAAATTATGAATATGTACGTGACTGTCTTTCATCACATACTTTTAATATGAAGATATAAATTCAAGTTGGCTGCATAGAATTTGTTTTGCTCTCCGTTTGAGTGGATATATTTTTCCTCCGTAGGGGAATTTGTGATTGTGACCAGGGAGTGCTCACGCTCTTGGAACCTGTACTTGAGCCAATGGTGAAAGCATACCTTAAGCTGTATAATTTGTCATGCGAATGTTATGAGGAATACTTCGGTTACAGAGACCTGTATTGGTATGTATTCGGATTTACAGACTGTGCTTATTGAAACATCATATGCAGATTTTACATGTTGTTGCAAATTTGTAAGATTTATATTATTTAGAATGTAGCTTATCATTCTGGCTTTCATTTGTGACATGTAGCCTAAGGGTGTTTATTTGATGATGGCAGGAATGAACTGCATGTTTCTAATAACAATGTACATGTATTTCTTTATTTCATAGCTGGGTGAAAATGGCCTTTTCATTTTGTAAGACTTCACAGCGATCTCTCTCGTGGGCCCAAATGGAACATTGTATCCGGAGATGTTTCGGAGGCATACATGGATTCGATCCTGTAGCGAAAGTGGAAAATCTCTTCGAACATCTAATGCAGCAAGAGGTAACGAAAATGATATTTTACTACCGAAATGTGTGAAACAAAAGTAACTGAAAGATAAGAACAATTAACGCAAAGACGATCTAATATAGCTGAGGTACATTCACCTGATTAAAGACGACACAGTATATTTCGTAAATATGGAATGTATGTACGCATGTGTAAATATGTTTGCTTATGTGTACATTAATTAGAACTGATCTGTAAATGTTTTATTACAGAATCCAGAAGACGAACTACTTGACAACTCTCCCCTTGGGTTACTTCAAGCCGGACTGCGAGGTGGAAATGAAATCGAGTGAGTAGAAAACCACAAACAAGTATTTATATAAGTACGTAACACTTGACACATATACATGTACATCCTTGCCCCTTCTAAATTATTCTTGTTTAGGGGTAATCGGTACGTGTTGGTTGTTACGGAGAATACGGCTGCTCTAGACACCGTGGAAAGCCAGCTGAAATCATTCGGCAAAGATTATCGCATTATATTCGGCAGCAGTTTCCCGAGGGATCATGCTTTTTCTCAGGTATCATCCTACGATATTAACGCCTTACAGCGATTCATATTCAGTCAACAGTGAAAAGTTTCCTACTCATATATAAACAATTGTATGTTTTTAGATTTGCCGAGATATCAACAAGATAAAAGTGTGCATGGAGCGGGGAGAAACCATTATACTACTGAACCTGGAAATGTTGTACGACTCTTTGTATGATGTTCTCAATCAGGTGAGTTGATTTTCGTGTAACGAATCGCAATTTCCCAGCCCAGAACGCATCAACATATTACTCATTCTGCCTATTTCCTTTTCCTTCAGTATTACGTTACACTTGGGGGTGATAACTATGTTGATCTTGGTCTCGGATCGCAGAAAGTTATAGTTAAAGTTCATCCCGAATTCAGGTATGACTATAGCTATGCTGTCATGATGTGGCTTTGCACGTACATTTTTGTACATACATGTACATGTACTGTAATTATGTCCATGAACACCGTACAATATAAACATGATTGTGTGATGTTACAGAATAATTGTGGTGTCCGAGAAGACAACAGTGAAAGATAGAAGCAAATTTCCGACACCACTCATCAACCGCCTCGAAAAACATTACATTGCCATGGAAACGCTGCTCAGTCCCGAAGAAAACTCAACAAAGCAAAATCTGGAAAATTGGATGCAGAACGTCTGTGCGAGCCTGAACAGTAGAAACCCATCGGCGCACGCGCACAGGTATGTGTACATTTTATTTATTTTGTAGTGTCATCGATTTAAAATGTCTATGTTTTCGTATATCAGTCACTTGTATATACATGTACATTTGTATGTTTTATAGATTCTTGTTTTTAATAGGCTTTGTCTTGTAGAAATTATCACGGCTATATATCACTGTTTTTAATTCTTCTATAACCATCAAATTCATGTTAAAATTATAAAACAACGTTTATTTATTACCAATTTAGGAGACAACTCAGTGCACCTGATGTATTCATCGGTTACCATGACGACACGCTGCCCTCTGTTATACACTGCTTAACATCGACTGGACAAAGCACGGACATTGTAAGCAACACGTCGTCGTTATGGCAATTGGCTAATAATTTGTTTCATAAATCGCCGGGGAGTAACCAGCATAGATAATTGTCGCATGGCGAATGTTGACGGATGAAATAATTTCAGTGCGCCGATGCGGAGAGGATACTGTTGAGATGCTGCATACCTGAAGCAATTGTTCGAGCAAACGCCCTGGCATCAGGTGGGACTGGTCAGAGCACCGGTTTACGTCTCACCAGGAAACACGACAGCTTGGCAGAGATACTGAACGATACTTTAACCCAGAATGACGAGCTATCTCTACTGCAGGTACCTGTAAATTAAAGTGGTTTCTTCTTCAATACGTCTTAACACACAGGCAGATGTGAATGTACATGTACAACCAAGAGATGTGGACAGTAGGTCCTCGCTATAATGGGAAACCACTTACTGCACATACATGTACTGATACATCTCATATGATTTACTTCATGATTAATAAACTGTTTAACCTGTTCCTAGATCACGACACACTCTTCGCTTTTGCCGACCGTCGAGATTAAACAAATTGCCGAAAACTTGGAGTTTTCACCCCAAAATGTGATGCACGTAAATCTCAGAGCCGTGCCCACGGAACAGAAATTCTCACACGATATCAGGTAAGTTATAAGAATTCTGTAAATGTCCCAAAATGCATTTAGTTGCTTGTGCATATATATTTGTTAACTGCGTTTTCCGTACACTGTTAGTTTGTTTTCAATTAATCATACATTTTATCTTTTTTTTATAGAGGATTTCTGCTTAGGACAACGGAGAGCCCCAAGAAGTTGTGTGTTATTCAGTGCGCCTGGCTGGGAGAAAATGACCGACTCGTTGAGTGTGCTCGCTACAAACTAAAAGATGAATTATCTAAGCAAGAATACGGACAGCTAAAATATCGCATGATTGTCTGCGTGGTCGTACAACTACCCAGGAAAGCAGGCGGATGTTTTATTGGATATCAGGTCATACCCTTTTATGCACTTAAAACACTTTTTTTCACTAGTACCGGTAGTTGTTGACTTACCATCGTAGATTTAAGCTCCTAATACAATGCTGTATGGTAGTTTACCTTTACTGCGCAACTGACCCTTGAATACTTTAATGACTATACTTCTTCTTCTTAGGGCAAACCATGGTCTTGTTATCATCTAGACGAGTTGAACTTTGGTGAATTCTCCCTGTCGACGATGATGCCTTACCTGCAGTCCCCAGTCAGCTCGCTGCTCTATCACCTGGCCCGAGAGAAAACTCCGGGGATGCTGGATATGACCAGATTATTCATGAAGAATCTGCAGCAGGCGTGCTCCACCCTGGTCGACGATCAGGTCGCTACCCAGCGGTCTATCAAACGGATACGGATTCTTCAGTCGCTACTGACTGGTACGTGAGAAGAAATGTTCACAAATACCTAGTAAACGCGAAATATATGAAAAACTACGATATGTTCGGCGGTTATATGGATTGAGCAGTCTGCCCTTAAGCTTGCATGTTCAAATCGTTATGACGTCGTACATTATGTTATTGAATTGTGTTTGGTAATTTTATTAAAGCGTAATGATATTGTTAAACTGTTGTCTTGTACACTTTTTCTACAGATGACCGAGCGTTTGTTCAGATACTCGAGAACACGATATCTCTGGTGATGGGTAAACTGGAACTGGAGAGATCATTAGATGCCTTCTCGAGGAATTGGTTATCACACTTCGTATGTTCTCCATCTTACGTGCAAAGGATCGGAACTTTTCAGTAGGTTATCCCATTAAAATGTCATATAAATCCCATAACCCCACGTGTGCATTTAATGCGGCCATGTTTTGAGAATCTCTTCCAAGTTGCATGTCCAAATATGTAACCCGTCGCATTATTCTTTCAGAAAAGCAATCCTGTCTTACGTCGAGATGAAAACCATGCCCATTCTATCTACTATCTTATCATGTGTTGACCACTATGGTAATTTAGACCTGCTGGCAAACTGCACGAATGAAAATGGATGGATCAAAGAATTTTGGCTGCAGATTGTCAAAGAAGATTCCGACGAACTGTTCTGGTATGTTTGATCGCGGATCACATAAAAAAATAACGGTATCATTGTATCAAATGTATCTGGATAATACTTAAAAAAGGCATTCCTTATGGCGTTAGCTATATTTTAAACTTAAAGGGCGTGTCCGTCAGAGGAACCTTCGAATGAAATTACAAGTATCATTTAAAAATGTGGTTATACTCATACAGTGAAAATCCGACTATTGGTCACCAAACACAGCACGTGGTACGGAGTAAGGCGGCTGACGGAAAATCATTTACATGTCACTTTCCATTCTCGTGGCACGTGAGAGAAGTGGTCAGACAGATTATACATGAGGCAAAGCAAGGTAACTTTCAATCTTCAGTCACTATTGCATCAGTGCGCATGTATTGACTTGATCGAAGTTAATCAATGTGAGTTTTATATTTGAATTCCAGCTGAGTTTAGTGAGAAGTTCTTCGCCAACATGAATGATTTGTGGCAGAAAACAAAAATTGGACGCCTAATCGTCACTAAATTTGGTGATCACACCGACGACCTGATGGAACGGTATTTGCATGATTTTGTAAGACTGCATTACCACTGCAGATCGCAGGAGCAAGAAACCGAGTACAAAGTAAATGCCGCATGACCATCCATTCTTTTTAATCCTTCACAATTTGAATTATTCGCTATAATTCGCGTTAAGTCATGTAATACATGATATGATATTCAAACAATATCTTACCTTTAATGGTCGCAACATTCCGCGTACATGTACATTGAACATATGTATTAATATATATGATACATATTTCCAGGTGATGACGATGTCGATCCGAACAGCCGCTTTACAGATGTACTTACAGCTCTTCCCAGGCGGGATACAGGAGTGTACGGGTGGCGAGTCTCCCACATTCACACTCGACATCCCCATGGTCCATCTGGCGTTCTCCTGCATGCAGAGCAGGCTAAACCATCTAGGAATCGGGTGCAGCATCCTTCCATCCGCCCTAGATGGCATCCTAAGCTTCCAAATGAGGGGAGAAATAGCTTCTGAAGTGGTAAATCTATAAGATTAAGTAGCAAATTTCTTTCACATTTAAGCCAAAAGCTTTTTTTATGAAAAATGTTGGCGATAAAACCCATTATTTCGTTATTTAAGCCACAATTTTACCTTATATATCATCATATTGTTCATAAATGTATTTAAGAAACATTTTTTCCTTAATCCTGCCCAGACTGCTGATGTGCATTTGTTTAAACTGCTTGTGGAGCGTCTACAGCCACCAGACAATATCAAGGATGACACGGTGAAAGTGAAGTGGTTAGACTTGGTGGAGAAGTACAGTGTTTACATCAATCCGCTGTTGGAGGCTGCCACTGAGACTAGAAGGGGAAACTCTGTGTACATGTATGGCAAGTGGTGCAGACAAGAAATAGAGAAATTCAGGTATGTAGAGTAGTGTGCAATTAATGGTAACGCTCTTCATATTTTTATGTACGTAGCTGGGTCAAGTAGCTTATCATCAACGTATAATCCTTGTGAATCGTAGGAAAAGGTGGACGAAAATTCAGATATTTGCGTTCTTCATTAAGAATGTTTGTCCTTCTGGGTACCCATTAAATTCACAGCCACCCATGCTGTTCTGGAGAATGGTGAGTTTTTGCAAACACAATCCGGTGTTCCGGCAATAAACCCTTCAAATTAATAGACACAGTCATGCATTGCACCTTACAAAATGCTGTGCGAATTTCGACCGGACAAGCTAGAGACACTGTAGCCTTTTCAAGTCGAATGCTAGATATTTTAAGGTCATATTTAATCTGTTTTACATTCATCTACTTGTACATATACATGTAGGCACTACCATCGGACCCAGACTTAAAAAAACACGATCAGTTTGACAAGATGATCAAGTATTTGGAAACACACAGGAGTAAAAATCGAGATAGGTTGTTCAGGTAAATTAAAGAAACAATTATATATGTATACTGTATGTGGTATTAATATATGGTCACGCCGATTAGGAAAACCATTAAAGTATCTGAAACTACGTTCAAGCTTCATAATGTCGACGACAATGCAAGGTTATGACCTTTCTCCACCTATTTGCATGATTTAAATGTATATCGTTTTACATAAATCCTATAGATTAATATAACTGTATGATACATCTCAGCTCTAATTATTTGTTTTATATCTTTACCAGACTGGGAGTTCCGTGTAAATCGTGTGGACAGAGGATGAGTGACTCTCCTGTGACACCACACAAGCCGGTGACGTTACCATGTGATCACGCCTGCTGTGTCGATTGTCTGACCATGAAACTGAAAACCGCCGATCGTAACTGCCCGTGCAGGGCGGAGATACCTGCGGAGTTTGTGCTGATATCAAATCTGCAAAACAAGTGAGATTATTTTATATTATTTTGCAGTTATCTTAGACTCAGTTGACCCTAAATATGTTGTTTTTTTCACCATGAAAGAGTATAGGAAATGTCACTAGAAGAAGTTATATCGTCATTGAAAATATCATAATGCTATAAAGCAATATTTTACACTTGTTAAAATCATGTGCGCTTTAACCAGCTGCGATTAGATTAGAAGTCTGTATAAAACTAATTGAATTACGAGTGTGTATAAAATGAACGCCCCTCATATATATTTTCTGACACATCTATCGTAGATGATTGCCATTCAGTACTTGCATATACCTAACCATACAGGACCACAAATGATCATTTTATTTTAATATTTTTTATCCAAAATATTACTCTGACTACTTTGGATAATCGATATTTCCAGGGAGATGCTGGATCAGATACATGATTATGAGGCGCGCTGTGACACTTTCTTACTCGATGTGATGACGACATTTATATTTGATGACGGCCCTCTCCCCTCCCCTAATATCGTGCAGAGATTGATGGGGCTGGTCCTCGACTCGGATGGTTACGTCAAATTCAGAGAAACACCCATGAAAGCTTTCAGAACACCGGGCCGACAAGTGCTCAAGTCTATAGTCCTACAATATCTCCTCAAATCAAAGTAAGCAGATTTGCTATGTATTAGCTTAAACTTACTATTTACTTTACATCACTTTTATTTAATATTTGTATTCATTATGTTTCATCTGTGAAATTGTAATCGTTTGATATATTGCTTCAGTTGTCAAGAAGTGGAACAGTATATCGAAATCTATCTCGGTTATGGAAGGGAAATCATTCAGGATATCGAATGTCCAGAAGATAAAAGAAACGATTTCTTAAAGGCGTCGTTGATGTGCGTGATTTGCCTTCAGGTATGGATGATAGAAATCGCTTTTACCCTCAGAGTATAATGAGTTAAGTGGTGGATAAACATGTACTGTAGATATCCTCTATAAGGCGGTCAGCGGGGGACACGCCTAAAAAAACGCCTTATAGAGGATACCAAGTATTTTATATGGACCCACGTTCTAGAGATCAACAGAAACACGAATCGGGGGACACGCTAGACCCACCTTATAGCGAATACCGCCTTATTGAGGGCCGCCTTATAGAGGATAGTTTAACTCACTTATAAATGATATCTACAGTACTATTAATGTACTAGTCGCCGATGTGCCACCATTTATTCATGTCCCGGACATATTTGTAACCCCCAGATGATTCTTCCATTATTCATCACCCATTCACCCCTTCAACTTAGCCCAGAAACGTCAAGCCGCTATTGCTTGTTTAAGCTGTACACGTATATCCCAACCATATAGCTACTACAGCCGGCCTTATGGGTTCCTTGGTTACCCTTCAACTCACATGTATTAATCTAAAATATACTTTGGATGAAATATCAACATTATAGCCATTACATGTATTTGTATATTATTATTACACCTTATTTTACCGAGAGTTGGCTTATTTCATGTTCATCATCTTTTAGGAATGCAGACGGTTAAACCCAACCGTTCATGGATCCCTGGGCACGAGAGCTTACACCATCCTTCAAAACG
>JAXGGS010470484.1:0-11520 GCA_035585475.1 Armandia brevis
GGTCAGGTTTGTTATATACACGCGGTCAGGTTTGTTATATACACGCGGTCAGGTTTGTTATATACACGAAGTCAGGTTTGTTATATACACGTACCATATTAGGCAGGATTATGCACGCATACATCAGGCTGCTATTTTAATGAGCACGCTGACATTACGTGCTTGACGTTACCATGGCAATAAATCTGGGGGCACGACCAATTAGTTTTAATTGGTGTCCACGGTCAGGAACGAAATTAGCTGGATACGGAGAAAGCTACTTTGGTGTTTTCCGTGACAAGCTTCTCATATAATACACAGCTACGCCGTCACTTGTTTGTCCTTATTTAATGTCTGACAATCGGGCAGCGATGACTTCTGAATGACGAAGCCACGTGTCAATGAGTCTGTAACACAACAGGGAGCGTGGAAGGAAATGGCGCGCGGTTTCACAGTAAGATACAATGCGTTTGCCTTCAGGAGCTCAGCATTGAAAACACCGGCTACGACGGCCGAAACACGCGAAAATGACCTTCAAGCATCGCATAAGTGCCTCACAAGCCATACGCGTGAGAAATTCGTTTTGGCTGACGTACGATTTTGTCGTCATGAATGACGTCACGATGACCTGAACCGAATCAGGTGTTTCTAACACGCGATATTGAGCCGAATCCTAGAAAAATCTACCCACTGCAGCGTAATTAATTGTAATAAAGGTTTCACCCCAAATTTCATGAATCTTTATTTCCCTTCTAGCTTTTAAGATTTAAACCAATATGCTGAACGACTTGGTGAGGATCGGGAGAATCGGGCACATGACTGACGACACGTAGGAAACTCGCACCGAGTTGATCTGAGCCGCGAGGAGATGACTGAGGCACCACACCTCCGTCTCCCCGACACCTCGCATGCTCAATTATAGCAGGTATGTGTGTGTGTGCGGCGGGTTGTTTGTCAGGAGCGCCGCTGTCCAGGGGTCGCCGGCCTCGATGGTTCTCCCGGAGGAGCGGCTAATCACGAGCTGCCGCTGCTGCTGCTGCTGGCGCGAGCACAGGCCACTGAGACCGCGGGAGCGCACAGAGGAGGCAGCAGGATAAATCACATCACTGTGACATACACAAACTCTCTCTTCATCCCACATCAAATCGTGGCTGCGCAAATGGGATAAATAGCAAATAGCTGGTGATGCCTGAAAACGTGACAGCCATTGGATTAGGCTATTGTGGTTAAGTGGTTCGTTTGGAGATAATCTTGGTTTAATCCCTGATCGAAGGTCGTTAACTGGCTGGCGTTTTTTCATCGTATCGGCGATGCTGCTCATCAACTGATTGATTCTCGTGAATCATCAATCGACAGGACCAAGGATTCGGAACATCCAGGCAATGTAAGACAAAGATTAATTTAAGCGCCATCACAAAACTATTTTAAATTGCCTTTGATAACTATGGTTTAACCGTAAAGCCGCTGTGATTTTACCGTAAAGCGGTTTTGATTTACCGTAAAGCGGTTTTGATTTACCGTAAAGCGGTTTTGATTTTACCGTAAAGCGGTTTTGATTTACCGTAAAGCGGTTTTGATTTTACCGTAAAGCGGTTGTGATTTTACCTTAAAGCGGCTGTGATTTTACCGTAAAGTGCCTGTGATTTTACCGTAAAGTGCCTGTGATTTTACCGTTAACCGCTAGTGAGGGATCTCGGGAAGTGAGTGACATATTATCATCTTATACTACTTCACCGATGATGGAGGGGATGAGCACGTTCCAGCACCGGAAGCTGCACTCGCGGCTGACAAAGAGACGAGGCGCCCTCAAGCTGCCCGTGTTCGGCGAGACGCTGCTGGAGAACCCGGAGGACCCGGAGGCGTGCAGCTCCAACAACTCGGCCGCCTCGAGCGAGTCGGACTTCAGCGCGTGGCGGGACCGGCGGGGTGCGGTGGTCGGCCCGGGGAGTCAGGCGCCGGAGGCGGGGGTGGGCAGCCGCCGTCAATCGTGCCCCGCCATCAGCCGGCTCGCCTCCATCACGCCCGGCTCTCCCACCACCGGCGCCGACTCCACCATCGAGTGGACCATCCCCAAACTGAGCAAACGCGGGCGACGTAACTCGGACGTGCACGTGCACGTGTCACAGCTAGGCGGCGCTGAGATGTACCCGGCGAGCCCTCCCGCACGTGCGGCGGCCGACAGATTCCCCCCTGATATTAAACCCGACTTCGTCACCTCCCTGCGGTCGCGGGTCGGCAGCCTCATGCAGGTCCTCCGCATTAAGAAGCGTCGCCCGGGCAACCGCCGTCGCTCCGTGGTGTTCCAGGACGAACTGCTTCCGGTGGAGCACGTGGAGGTGACGGCCCTCGACCTGATCCTCGAGCAGGCGATGGAGGGGCCGCTGCAGAACCTCTCGTGGCGGCTGAACGTGAAGGGGGTGATCGAGGGGATATTCACGTGCGAGCTCCCGCTGCTGGAGCTCGAGTCGGGCGACATCACCATGCGGATCCGAGACAACCGCCTCATCTTCATGACCGAGTCGGGCGAGGGTGACTTCTCCATCCCGGTGCCCCGCGGCTACATCGTGCTGCCGGACTTTGTGGACGCGAGCACGCTGCACTTTAAGCTGACGGAGCGGGAGGAGGCGCTGGTGATCCGGGGGATGGTGAAGGGCGAGGAGACGAGGAGGAGGTTCTCCTCGCCGGCGCTGCTCCTCGAGCCGCCCGATATCGGCAGGCTGGGCCGTCTGCTCGCCTCGCGGCGTCAGTCCTCCCTGCGTAACCTCCCCTCTGCCGCCTCCTTCAACACCGAGCAGGACACAGAGTGACGTCAGCGACACGTCTACTCACGCGTGACGTCATGAAAATAACCGCATAAATTGACGGCTAATTTTTCCTGACATAACACAACTCTTTCAAAGGTCAGAGGTCAACCCAAGCGATTCTTTAATGAGTGTGTTTTTTATCTCTCAAGAATATCAACAACGCATACAACATCCTTGATACGGCTATTGAAGGACTCATCTCATCTAGTTGTAATACTCTCATTGGATAGCCATCAACAACAATATTTGACATCTAGATGAGTATATGGAATGTCCTATTAACTATACGCAGGCACATTTTGAAAACTGTTCACGTAATGACAGTTTGAGTGCATATGCTCGTTGACAGCAAATCAGTTGTTGACGCATCTAGACATGTCCGAAACACTAGTTCAAATCATGTAAAGAATTGGAACGAACATTACAGGGAATGTACTCCCACTATGGAGCGATCTCACTGAAAGTACATTTCATGCTGGATCGGATAAAGTTGTGTGAGCACATTATATTAATGAAACAAATACAACGGAATCTTTTAGGGGAAGTAAATGACAATGCTGAGAGAGCAAGGATATAGAGTGTGAATTGCACGAAAGTTATTAGGCATAAATACCTCACTTTGGTATGTTGTGACTACATGATGTCACCAATATGATATCACCAATATAAACATTGTAGGATCGCGTTCTAGCGATACTCCTTGTATGATAACTTTTAATTCACTAAATTATTTTAGTCGTAGGAACAATAGTATAATACACTCTATCATAGTGCAGTTTGATTGAAATGTCATATCAGAATATATCAGAATGTTGGTACTGTCATTGATATAAAAAATTGATATAAAAAATTGTAAATAAACAAGCTAAAGTGATTGATTATTATTATTGGCTCAAAATCTCAAAGTATTCCAATCATATTCAGACCATTATCATAAATGATATGAGGCTGCACACAATTATTTAATTGTTTGTCAGGCCCGTCGGCAAAGAAACATCCACACATATTTTGGACCCCCTTTTCGGATCAACCATTTGTCTGGGGAAACAATTTATGAACTCTTTGTAGGTGATTGTACAGTGTGTATTGCTTCTCCTAAACGAATTATCTCTTAACAATAAGCCTTTTCTCATGAGGCGTCTCACATCAATTATATATCAAAGTGATTATCTAAAAAAGTGAAAATCATCATTGGTTGTATTGAATATTATGACATAGCATATGACCTACCCTGTTGTAAAATGTCTCCGGTGGCATAAATCTATGCTTCCATAGCATTTTCCAATAACAGGGGACACTTTTCCACGAAGTGATACTAAAATTATGCATCCCATGTGTCCCATAGAAAAATGTCTCCCCTGACATTTTTCCACAAGCGGATGCAATATACCATGGCTAGGCCGGAGGATTTTGCATCACCTAGTAGTAACTTCCCAACTCTTGGTACTACTATGGCCAGGTGTGGCAAATTGATCAATTTATTGTATGCATTTGTAATATGATAATGGCTCATCTGCACATACAATTAATTTTCAATTGTACATGGTAGTAGTGGGTATTAGATTATCTGGATTAGGACTGACGAAGTAACCCCAGACTTGTACTAAAGTGAAGTTTATTATAGAACATGCGGTGTAACATTTACACCCTACCCTATATGTATCGAACTAATTTGAATTAGCTGACCATTCAGGATTTGAGATTCCCGCTAATAAATAACAGGGATAACTACTAATTAGCCATTGGTCATTAAGCGATCCTAGAAGTCACATGTTAATTATCAACCGGAATGGTGGGTTTAACACAATAACTAAACTGTGACAAGCTTTAAGCACATCTAAGCTATTTGTAACGACAAATATTAGTCTCTTAAATTAAACATGTCAATTTATTTCTAAGAGTTGGTGACTTGTGAGGGGAGGCAAAATCTTGTGGCTCACAACTGTGGAAAATGCAGTGGCAATATTTTTCAAGGGTCTGGGAAGGCCGAGATTTGCTGTAGGGTTGTAAGAATTTTACAACTCAATATTTAGAAATGTGTCCTACTACTTTGGTATCTGTAGCACCCCTACATCTTTACCGTCTGAGTCAATTTTGAAATCCTGTAAACTACAACAATTCTTTTTTTATTAAATTATTTCAATCATCTAGTCGAGCCCCATTAGATTACTGTATAGAGAAAGTAGGTACTGACCATAGGTTCCCATGTCGGTGAGGTAGAGGAGACATATTCCTATCGGCAGCGCCATGACGTAATAACCGACAAATATCACCAGAGTGGCCACTCCCTGCTTACCGCACCCCCTCATGATTCCGCGAGCGATAGACTACAAAACAGAGCGCAAATCAGCGTAGGCATAAAATACACAAGATTAATACGTACTGAAAATAGTGATATTTCTATAACAGATATGAGCATAATGGAATATATTCCTAAATTGCCCTTTATGCAAAGTATTTCTGGAAACCGAACAAAACAGCAACCGTGTGGGATTTAATATCCTCCAAACCATAAACGCTGATTATTCTGATAATTTGCATATATTACCATGCAATTCCGAATGTATATTAGGGTGTCATTATACAAAGAGATGCAAGCATTTGTTTCAGCTGAAAGATACTCGCACATATAAAGCATTTGTTTCAGCTGAAAGATACTCACACATATAGAATTCATGAAGCAGTAGACCGTCACCAGTGGCATCAGACTAACACACAAATCTATTACCTCTCTGAGAAAGGGAATTCATTGCGTCGAATATAAGTGATTTTGTTAATAATAATAAAAAGTAGAAATTGTTTTCCCTCATCTACTAAAACTCACATAACATTTATAAACAGAAGACGATATACAACATTTAACTAAAACAAAGTAGTGTCTGCAATAATTGTGTTGTAGAAGAAAATATATACTCATCAATACTTCATCATTAATTAATATATTACAATATTCATTCATTATACATTGTACACATCTAATTTGTGTTTTCTGTTGCATCATGCTAACTGTCTTGAATATATATATGTAGCGTAATAGTATATTGGAAAAACTGAAATCTGTAAAATCTTATATCTGAATTTAGTTTATAAAGTGAATGATGAAGATAAAACCTCACGTGACATTGGTGAAGAGAGCCGGGATCTCTCGGCGGAACACGATCAGAAAAATACACTCAATGGCGCTTGTCAACGCTGCAATTAGTTATCACAATTAATTAGTGATACAGTGTAGATGGTCCGTATATAACGCGGGTAGCGGTGGAAAAGTCTCGTAAACCGCGTTATATCGATCACCATGGGTTATTATTGTGTGAATGACATTTAACCCGCGTTTTATAGAACAATATCTATTAAATTAAATAAAAAATTGGGCGACACGACGGACCCTCGTTATATAGCATAGCGCCATATTTCGATAATCTACTGTAATATGAATTGGCTTTAGTTGAAAATAACGATGCACGATGATGTACCTCCTATAGAGTATCCGATGCGATTGGCTGTTTTAGCCTCGGTCGGCATGTCGGCACCTAAACAGGAACCGATGCGAATTGTCAACCCGGTTCCAATTCCACTAGGTATCTGTCAAGGCAAAAGTGCGAAAATTTCAAAATCACCCTATGAGCTTGTGAATTATAAAAGACACCCAACATATTACAGTTCGGGTAGTAGTATTGACTGCTCAGAGCAGGCTGCGTCTGGTCCAGAATTGCATATGTAATCTGAGAATAACGGTTATACGGTAATATGAGAATATTAAGCAAACTTACTGTTGCAGCTACTAAATGTATATTGAAGAGCACAGATTGTGCGGCAAGCTCTGTCGTACCCTCGATTCCTGGAAAGAAAGAATCAGAAATGGTGATTGCAATGAGACTAGTTCTTATAGAAGCAGACAATAATCAAAACAATAATGATAAACATGATTTGTAGAGCGCTTCTACTGTTCTCAAATCACTCCATATAAAAAGGTCATCAGTGATTGAATTTAGTTATAATTAAAATATTTTAAGAAATATTCAAAGTATATCCAGCACACAATAGTGGCATGGAAATTGTATACTTAAGATACAGAAAGAATTCCTTATCTTAATTTAGAGAACCGTGTAATGGGAACGTACCTGCTAGGATAACTGTGACCTCAAACGCCCACCACTCCAGGCAGGTCATCAGTAGACCGTAAATAGCAAGCCTCGCAAATTCTCCCCAATCTTCAAACAGGCGCAGGTCCCAACCTGATAATCATAAATAAACCGTAAATAGCAAGCCTCGCAAATTCTTCCCAATCGTCAAACAGGCGCAGGTCCAAACCTGAAAATCATAAATAAAGTGTAAAAAGCTAGCCTAGAAAAATCTTGAATTTTAATTACGTGACGCCATACACATTTGCTTGGTAATTTTAATCTGACATATCGAAGGAGGATTTCAATGGACTGATAAATTCATTTAAACCTCTCGGTAAGTAACGTATTATGTCTAATTTAAGCGGTATAGAATATATATTTTGAAAACATTAGTTCAAAATGGAAGGATGCTACTTGAATCAAAGGAAACGCTGTCAGTTCTGTCAATCAACGATTTCATAATTTGAAACGCCACGTTTTTATGGCTGTGAAAAGGACTTGCGGTTTGAATATGATCATGGGCGGTAGACTTCAATTCAGAGAATTCGGCAGATTTACCTGGGCTAATTATAATTATATTTACCTGGCCATGTGTCCTTGTACATCTTAGAGACCAGGATGTAGATTAAACAAGAGAAACACATGACGGTGTATCCTGCCACCTGTGCCAGCGAGGAGCCTCTGAAAATAAACCAGACCCAATTATACATGTAAGTGATTTAATTCACAGGTGCAAAACGCACAGATTATGTGCATCTCTCAAATACTTGCGAAAAAGCCGTAGATACAGAACTGAACAATATGAAAATACCGCCAAGAAAATATGTATCGTTGCTAAGGAAATTTCAGTCTTACGTCAGTCCCCAGTCCAAGTAGTTGACGAATAAGAACTGGAACAAAGTGTGAGCGCCGAGGCCAAGTACCGCGATCACTAGGACAGGGCGGGTTATACCCTGTAAATATAATATATAATACAAATATATATATATATATATATCAGGTATAGCAATTACTAGGACAGGGCGGGTTATACCCTGTAAATATAATATATAATTATATATATATATCTATATCTATATACATCAGGTATAGTAATCACTTGGACTGGGCGGGTTATACCCTGCAAATATATATAATTATATTTGTATATATATATATATATGTTAATCTTTTCTTTAATCTTTATTCTAGTAAGAAAATGTGTGAATAATATGGATTGGTATTTTCACCCAATTAACTAAAATTTAAATCTTTCTTACTCGTCTAATTTACAATTTTCAATATAATCCGTCAAAAGCATAAACGGAAACCAAATTAAAGTCAGATCGCTCATTAGGAGTGAACTGCTGGAATCACCTTTAGATTATCTATCTAAATTAATAATAGAATTACCTACCTGACAAATGATGTATTTTCTCAGCGCGAAGTATAAAAACAGCATCTGTGTTAGACAACATAGAAAATGTACGAAAATGTACTGGCAGTGCGCAATTGCACATTGTCACGGGTAGAATACGAATACTCACAAACATTCCCGGGAAGAAGTACAGTAAGTACGAAGCGCTCAATCTGGAGAACGAGAAAAACGAGGGTAAAACAATTGATAATTTAAATAATCACGCTCAGAATCCAACAATTCATTACAATTTATCATGCCTGTGCCTAATTAACATAATCAGATTTAGCATTTACTTCGTGTTGTTTGATTAACTAGTCTTCAGTACAGTAGATCCTCTGTATAGCGCAATTTTAGATAACTCGGGTCTGTCGTGTCACTCGATCTGGTTATTTGTTTAAAAACGTCAAATGTCGCTTAATAGGGACGCATGGGAAATCCGTATAACGCGTGAAGAGGCCTTCGCTCGTATAATACCCGCGTTATATAGAGGATCTATGGTAACCGGAACTCACCTGGCGACTTCGTGGTCCTGTCCCAGTAAGCGGAGAATTCCCTCCACGTTTAACTGGAACGCCAGGCAGACGCAAAGGGCCAAGGACAGGATCACAAAAGCTGGGAATACATGATAACTATTTAAGTCGCTGGTACTTCTGAGTAAAACACTCTTATTAAACCAAGATTCTAGATACCGATGCATCAGAATCAACAAGTTTTAAATTGTTGACACCTACATCGTTGCAGCTGTATGCCGACTAGGAATTTGTTTTTGCTTCCAAAAGTCTGAAAAGATGGCATCAAACTGATTAGCAAATGATGCATTTGGCTACCGCGAAATTATAATCGAAGCCGACGTGTTCTTTAGATTGATTATTTGGATTGGCCAGAGAGATGGAGGCCTATAGCTACCTGAGAAAATAGTGTATCACAAGCTGTGGCCAATCCAAATGCTACCGAATATCCAGTCACACTGATCAACTGCAAAATAAAATAAAAAAATCAGCCACTACCTGTCATGGTTCATGCCATCGCTGTCTCACTCAGTTCCGACGCCATCCGGAAAAAAAACACATTTACATGACAACATTGATTTCAAAGTACTGTAGAGTTCAAATTATGTGTTACCGTCATGGAGAGGGCGACAGTATCGAGCTCTATTTTACCCAAGTGTCCAGCAAAAATAACTGTTACGGGAGTGACTAAAATCTGTCCCATCTGAGCTATCACCTAGTAATATAGAGTAATAGTAATGTTGATAGGGATGATAATGAAAATAAAAAAAATTATAACAATAATTTATGTTACAAATCGCTATATAAGATACAAAAATGCAAATCATAAATAGTATCAGCAATTTCATTATTGAAATTCTATTATTGTATAAACATATTTGATGATGATTGTGATGCTTTGATAAAGGTTTAATTAGATTACTGTCTTACCAATGCCCATGATAAGCTCGCCAGCTTTTTCAACCCGTGAAAATAGCCAGTTGGGAATATCTTAGCGCAGCCCCTGGGGTTGGCAGGTGCATGTTCTACCATCATATGCGTGGACACATGTACTACTCCACTCGTACTGTCACTGTCAGCTAGCGGGCCTGAAAATATAACAATCAACCAGGATATTTTAATAACTACCTGTTTTTCAGTTTCACATTATTACTGTAACATTGAATATGAGATGAACAACTGAATGTGTTTGACGCGCACAACATCGCATAATTTCTTTAATTGTAATTCAGTAATGTATTTTGTTTCTCACAATGAACTGTACACCGAGTCAACAGACAATAAAGAGTTTTCATGATCAATCAGTAATAAGTATCAATTCAGGATATGTTGATGCTGTTATAAATGCTAATCACGTACTCACCGTACTTGTTCTGTGTCATTGTGGATTAGTGATTAACGCGTATAACAATCTACAGTTACTAATCAGATCCCCCTCAGATCTGTCTGTGTAGTAATATCCGTCTCAGTATCCGAACGTCACTGTATTCCCAACACGCGTTCCGTAAATTAATCTCTCACGATGGGTCACTAGAACTCCGCGATTAAACCTGCAAATTCAGCCCTATATTAGTCTGAGTCTCATCCACACGGGAATCTGGGTGGTAAAAACATCGGTGCTGTAAAATGATACAAATTTACACGCTGTTAAGCTGGATTTACAAATAATGCTTGTACTGCAGAGAGTTCTCATGAAATGAGTCTGATGCAATTCGTACTTGATGATCAGAGCATCACACTGAAGCTCTATCACGTTGGTTAAACATGTTCAATTATCCCCACGGTACAGCTGATATATAGATATGTATATATATATATATGTTTGTGTAGATATACTACAATATATAATAGCTATTGTCACGTATCGGTGTAAAACATTACTACAGTGTAAACACTCGAAACGCGAACTAAATTAAGTGCTCGTAAATCATGAATGACGACATCGTGTTGTGTTATCAATGGAACTCAAGATCGATCTCCTAATGCTCATTATTCAACACGTTTAACAAAATCAATCGAAGTACAGTGTTTTTAACCATTATAACGTGGTTTTGGGATATAAATGGGAATGTAAGTCTACCTATAACTTATATAGGTGTCATTATAACGGGGGTTTTCAATTAACTGATAACAATTGACATATTGAAGTATACAGCCACAAGTTTGATGATACCACGTTTGAACATGAATGATTTCAGCGGACCCATGTAAAGTAGTACACCGAACCATCACTATAATCCCATTGCTTAAAGTACGTTTTCCTTATAACGCGGCTCAAATTAAATCGTCGGTCGCTCAAGTGGTTTGATCTTATCGCAGCATTTATAGGTCCATGCATTATTTCACATCATCATGATTGATCCCAGCCCTGCTTCTACACGGCCTGAAATTTCTCACCAGTTAAATGAATTAATATATGCGTTTGTTTTAAAGCATTTGATGAGCGGCAGCTCGCAGTATAAATATTCCGTAAACCGTTAAAACAAGGGGGCATCACGGGCGGCCGGAGCTCGAAAAAACTTGATTGGCTGAGTACAATCGCAAATATCCATAGTGCAAGATATAGGGAGTTAACATCTACAAGAAAAGGGAATAATTTGTCATAATACAATAGTGAAGTGTATTTGATTATCGGATTGTCTATTTACATATAGTTATAAGATCAAGTAATTTTGCTTCGTATGCTATGTGCGATAGGTGATAAT
>JAXGGS010470595.1:0-11517 GCA_035585475.1 Armandia brevis
CGTGTCTAAAAGTATAACTAGTCACCAGATAAAAACATAAAGTATAAAGAATATCCAGTTTAATATATTTTCTATAATATTCGTGAACTTTATATAATTTGGTTATCTGTATATTCCAGGGCTGATATGCGGAGATGTTCCCACTGTGGAGAACGCCACGTGGACACATGACCCTTATCTGGAGGGCAGGAGAGTTAATTATAAATGTTTTCCTGGATATCAACAATTTGGTGGAGAAATGAACAAAAATTGCTCGAATGACTTAAAGTGGATCGGGAAGGATCCAATATGCTTTGGTAAATATTTAGCAATCGTACATTTAGGGTTATGTTCCAATATCTAAGTAATGCGCCGTTAATTGTTAATTTGTGAATAGTATCTTTGATTCAACGTTTTTTTCAATATTTGCAGAGGTTCATATCGAGGAGATTGATTTTTTAGCAGAAAATTTAACAGCGGAAGAAAAGTCTTTGAAAGCTCGAGGGATGACAAAGTCCGATACCGAACCTGTGAAAATAGCGACAGGATCGGCGCTAGGTGTCGCTTTCTTAGTTACTACTTTTGTATTCCTGCTGGCATTGGACATCATATCTATATCATACCATTGTGGTATTCTTAAAGATAATTTAAAACACCTTGTGAAAAGTTAGTGATAATAACCAGGTACAAATGTCTGTGCGTTCATTTATCAAAAACATTTTGTATGCATTAATGGACATAAATGTGTGTTCGAATAAAAGGTGAATTAAAATGTTTGAATACTTCATCATTATTGTGGCGCAGTTTCTTTGATATACACCATAGATTATTCCAGCCTTTATGATGTATCAATAAACACTTAATCTGTGATATGATATACTTGTTCCCTGACCGTGTCTGATGAAAGTCACTTTAGATTTTATGATCATCTGGGGACGGACATCGTGAAACCGTTTATATTAGTTAACTTCTCCATTGATAAATTACACTTACACAGTTGCGACAAAACAAATTTAAGAACAGATATTGACGCTAATTATTTACAGATCTAATCATGATACATGCTAAACATGTACATGTAGTTCTATTGAAATGAGGTAAACGACATCACATGCGCATTAAAGTGTCTCTCTATTCTCTTAATTCTATGTCAACGTAAATCTGCGGGTCACAGGTCACGGGTTCAGGCGCCCTAAGTCTGCAGGTCACAGAGATCTTGGGTTCAATGGTGATGATCATTGAGATATATCATGTAAATTATATTTGATAGGTTTTCATACTGTTGTATAATGCATTCAATACTACTGCGCGGGCAGATACATGTGACTCGTGTGTTTGTATAAACTCGTGTAACTTCACAGGTGAGTGCGCACATGTATAAACAAACCAGGAAGTTATTTCTTATTCAGAGGAATCCTGTGCCATTTAAAAACGTAAATTCTATGTCATATATTCACTTATCACAGTAGTAAGTAGGACTTTATCCTGCGCAAATGATTTCAACATCCAGAGTTATGGGGAGGAGATTAGGAGTGGTCGTCTTGATGATCATTTTCCTATCCGGCGTGAAAGGTGAGAACCATGTGAACATGTTATTTCTGATGACATTATAGCTCTAAACTGGGGCAATAAAATGTTTAAATCAACTCCAACTAACCAAATTTGGTGTTTAACCTTAATCATCTAATCTTAACTATCAACCTATCCCTGACAGCGGCTAAGAGATACACTAAGCACAGTGGTGACACCGTCCCTGCCTGGGCTTTCCGTTGTCGCTGTACATATGGATGTGATACAGAGACAGGAGAATGTATCAATGGAGGGAGCTGTATCTCTGGAGTACCAGCAGAGTATCTCTGGTCAGGCAGGGCGTGTAGGACAGGTATTATTATTATAATTTAAAGCCAATTTGAAAAGCTTATTAACATATTGAGTGAATATGTACTGCCTTTACGCATGCTTGAATTAAACTATTTGATGGTATTAGGAAATCGGGCATTAGGCAAACAGACGAGTAGTATAGGATATGACGGCTACTCGCCTGACAGAGCTGTGGATGGAAGGACAGATCCAGACCGGACTCACGGCGACTGTTCTATAATTAAATCACTCGACAACAGTGCTGCCGCCTGGTGGAAAGTGGATCTGGAGACCAGGCATCAGATAGATAAGATCGTTATTTATAATGAGCAGGGAGGCGATCAGTGTAAGTTTTGAATATGTTTATATTATTCATCTTGATGACAATATTGTATATGTATATTCTTGTACTCAAGGTCAAATATAGATTTTATATTTTTTCAGCCGCTTTACGACAATTTAACATTCATGTTGGTGACACAGACAGAATAAATGAAGATGATGTTATATACAGACATGGCGATAATACTGTACATGGATTTGTTACTTTAGAAGACGGCAGTCCCTGGACTGGGAGATTTGTGACGATAGTCCGTCAGTCTGATCAGGCAGATAAATATCTGCTGCCTCTGTGTGAGGTGGTCGTTATCGGCAGGGAGATTATAGGTAAAGTGTGATACATTAAGCTATCTGTCTACCAGGCATATTACCTACATATGTTCCATAATACCTCAGTATGTATCCAGTGATAACTCTCGACAGGTTGCCAGTGGTGCCCAGATGTTGTTTGTGATGCCTTTAATGGCTGCTCCAAATGTGACACTGGAAAAAAACTTCCTGACTGCAGAGAAAGTATGCTATTGCATTTCACCATTTCGCTAAACCATTTTTTGATTGTGGGTACATAAAGTACTTATTTTTATAATATTTCTAGGTTGTGAGGAGAACACATACGGAGATAATTGTGAGCAGAGTTGTAGTTCACACTGTAAATTTGGACCAGGTAGAACATGTGATATAAAAACAGGGGTGTGCACTGATGGCTGTTACATTCCAAGCTCTCCAGGCAACTCTACTCTCTGGCTGGGAGACAAGTGCGACATAGAAATACGTAAGCATCACTTTGTATATTTAGCTTTAGAATTACCCGCAATCAACTTTTAACCCACTCACGTTTAGATTATATTTACCATCTCGTTCCGTTTCAACCTTTTATTGACCATGAGCTTAAAAAAAAAGATAACTTCAGAATGGCCTATTGGCTTTTTAATCTACGTTCAGTTTCTGAATTGTAATGTACGGCTCAGAGTGACATGGAATTAACCTAAATGTGAGCATGAATAGGAAGTTATTCAAGTAGCATTCGGAACCATGCTTTGCGGCTAGGGGCCTAAGCTATGTACGTCTGACTGTTGTTGGCTAAGTTCACAAATTTTACCGGGAGGCTTAGCATATTGTTTATAGCAACTATCTCTGACAGCGCCGGCAGAAATATTTCATCTGCTAGCACATGTGATTCGGACATATAACATAACAATGAGTTTAGCAATTTATTCTACTACAGAAAAACCTCTTTGTTCCAGCCCCAATCCATTTTAGTCCCTCCGATGACGTCCCAAATATACCGTATGACGTCACTAGTACATCAGTCACTTGGAGGTGGAATGAAACAAAACAAGTATCTCCTGAGGCTGAGAGCTTCCTTTTCTACAAGATTCAGTACAGCAGGGACCGGAACACATGGATGACCAAATCAGATATACCATTTACTGTATCTGCTGATAGGTGGCAGCAGGGGACAGTTACAGGGCTAGAGCAAGATACAACATACTACTTTAATATCATCGTGTACAGGAAATATAATCAGCAAATATATGAAAGTCCGTATGATAGCAGGGGATACTTTGGTTTACTGACGGCTAAAACATCAGCAGGTGAGAGCGTGAAAGTGATAGATTTCTCTTACAGGTGCCTTAAATCTTCCATATAATCACCGTTCTGTTCCACCGTGCCAGGTTCACTGGCACCTACACCAACCACCGCTGCCAGACCTACAATGCCTGGCTCGTCTCATACACCATCATCAACCTCCCCTTCCCAAGTGTTAACTTCTCCCACCAAGTCTGTATCCACTGAGAATACAAACTCAAATAACCCGGAGACGGCCACGTCACAATCACAGACAGGTGTAAACTCAGGTGTTATAGCTGGATCTATTGTGGGAACTCTGGTCTTCATCACACTGGTCGTCATCATCATCATTCTCGTCATCAGGTAAGTATCATTTACAGTACAATACCATTTCTGAATTATTAACGTGAAACAGGATGTGCAGTTGAGGAATTATTATATTTTCCCAGGGTAAGATCGCTATCCGGCCCACAAAGACAACCCGAACCAACCAGTCAGACGGAGGAGTATGAGAATGTTGATGACGTCACAGAACGTCAACATGTCTATCAGAAACCAGAACAAATAGGAATGTATGGTAGGTGACGAGATATTCAGAGATTGTATCCACACATGTAGTACAGAACGTTTCAGGTTTTCAAAGGTTGACATCGTTATAAGTTCATTTGTATCGTCAGGTAATGCTGGAGTCGAGGGACCGTACGCTGAAATACAACCACATTCTGAATATGAGCAGATCAGAAATTAGAGCACTGAATTTGCCCAAACACAACTATTTTGGATTGGCTATTACCAAAACTAGAGCGTTCATCATTAAATAAAAGTCGCAGTACAATATTGCTCAGAATTACTAGCTTATATACCATGACTATGTCCGATGTCTTATTCAATGTATTATTAATGTTACCTCAGATTGAGTTTTCTCTCAACTAGATTTAATGTAACAATTGCTTGTGCCTTATATACCTATATGTATATTTTCGTTCATCATCAACATTGTATTTATTGAAATTAGAAAGAGAATGATTAATGTGAATATTCACTGACTACGCCAGCTAACCGTTATTGATCAATAAAGGCTTTTTTTAATAACATTGGGTCAATGTATAATTTTAAACGTTAACAACAACATTATTCATCTTCACAGAAAAGTTATACGTACTCATGCTAACACGGGCACGTCATCAATAACAGAAATATCGTGACAACTGGGCGATATAAGGGCGGTTCATAGTCTTACAAACAAGCCAGGGCCAACATAGATATGAACAATTATATAATTTTAAGTGCAGTTAAACTTAAGAATTCACTCAGTTCAAGTTCAACAATGCAGATGTGTACTTTTAAATTATTATTACAATGTTTATTTTATATTAATCTGTAACGATGATGTAACAGTCTGATAACACCATACTACTCTCTGACGGTACTACTAGTGACTACTACCCCTGGGCGGAGGGGGAGCCTCGGGCGTGTGGGACAGACTGGTGCTGTGCTGCCTCCGATCTGCAGCAGCAGGGCAAGTTGAGAGTTGTCAGATGTGATGCTACTGACATAGTGGGCAATGTGATGTGTGTCCGGGAAGACAAACATTCTCATTATTGTAACAAATATGTTCATAAATTACAAATATTCCGTATAATCATACACACGTGAGCTACCATCAAAGTAATACTGTATGATTAGTTTCATGGGCAAACCGAAAACATGGAAGAAACGCACCGTTTGGAATTGTAGAGGTTGCGTTTGGCAGCTGAACAGAACTGACATATACGGGGCGACCATATCCTCGGGTTGACATTTTAACACATGTGACCTATATACTCGTGTGTAACGTCACAGGTGAGTGCGCTCTGATGTAAACAAACCAGGAAGTTTATAACGTTTAATACACAGGGGAATCCATGTTGTGTGTTAAACTAATATAAAGTATTAAGATCGAATTTATCCCGTAGATCTATATGAATTCAAAATCAAAAAGTATCGGGAGGGGATTATGGCTGGTCGGCTTTGCGATCATCGTCCTATCTGGCGTTCAAGGTAAGACTCATGTGAACTCGCTATTACTGATAATATCATAAAAATTAAGCGATAACAAATTTAACATTAGGTGATAAACCTTAAATATCTTCACTAACATTCCTTCATTGGCAGCGGCTAAAAGATACACTGGTAGCCGAGGCGATTCTTTCCCTGCCTGGGCTTTCCCATGTCGCTGCACATCAGGATGTGATACAGAGACAGGAGATTGTATTAATGGAGGGAGCTGTGTCTCTGGACAACCAGCAGAGTATCCCTGGTCAGGAAGGGCGTGTAGGACAGGTAGGTGTAAGAATAATTCTTGGTATGCTCCTTTCCTCAAGGTCCGAGCTTACGATGTATTATTTATCTGAAGAATATAGACGGGCATATGTGATGATTGTTACAATTATATCAATATTGATCAACCCTAACGCTAGTCATATCCGCAAGTATTATTATTATTGCAGGTAATATAGCATATAATAAGCTGACCAGCAGTATTGGGTATGTGTGGCCCTCTGACAAAGCTGTGGACGGTGGAACAGATCCAAACCGGGCTCTGGGTGACTGCTCTGTAACTCTATCTCCCCACAGCAGTGCTGCCGCCTGGTGGAAAGTGGATCTGCGGGCCAGACATCAGATAAATAAAATCAATATTTATAATGAGGAAGGACGCGACTCCAGTTAGTTCTGAATATGGTATCAGAAATCTCATTGTACATGTATATTCTAGCTGATATAGATGTTTTCAAAAATTGATATTATATTTTTCAGATTCATTACGGAGCTTTAACATTCACATTGGAGATAAAGATACAATAAGTGAAGATGATGTAATATACAGACATGGTGTAAATACTGTACAGGGATTTGTTACCATAGAAGACGGCAGTCCGTGGACTGGGAGATATGTGACGATAATCCGTCACTCTGATCAGGCAGATAGATATCTGTTACCTCTATGTGAGGTGGTCGTCATCGGCAGGGAGATTATAGGTATATTGGTTATATTCTAAACATCTTTATCATTAATTGCCTATGTTAGCTTCGCATTATTAGTATCAGGAGCATATATATTTCATAAAATATCTACAGATTGTGAGTGGTGCCCGAATGTATCTTGTGATGATTTGGATGGCTGCTCAATGTGTGAAATCGGCAAAAAACTTCCAGATTGTAGTGAAAGTAAGAAGTCGCCAAGACTATTATCAATAATCCATGATGCTGTATGGTTATATGATTTTTCTGCTATCCTATATATAATTAAATTGCGCTAATATTAGACATATTCCAGGTTGTGATGACAGGACATTCGGAGATAACTGTGAGCAGAGTTGTAGCTCACACTGTAAATCTGTATCAGGTAGAACATGTGATATAAAAACAGGGGTGTGCACTGATGGTTGTAACATTCCGAGCTCTCCTGTCGTTAATACTCTCTGGCTGGGAGATAAATGCGACATACAGATACGTAAGCAGCGATTTGTATATTTTGTTTTAAACATGACCCCAGTTAACGTTTATCCCATATTCGTTTAGATCATATTAACCACATAATCCAGTTTTAAGTGTGTTTAAGTTATTATTGACCACTGTTTTATAAACAATTAAGTTTAGAATATTGACATCATAGTTTAAACCAGTGCCACAATAGTAATTAGCGTGATTTGAGATTCAACAAAATGAGTCCAGAGTATGAATATTGAGTTGTTTTTGTTGAACAATAAAATATATCGTCGATGTTTGTAACGTTTGTGTATTGTTTAACATGTATGCGTCTTTGTTTATGTCGTGTTTAGTTGTCCGGTGTTTGTCACGGCATGTTTGCCGCACCACAATGCAAGTGACTCTGCTCCCGGTCACACCTGAGTGACCCGCACCGGTCATCTGTTACTTCCTGCAGATTAACGTAATTGGTCAGAGATCATTGTTATCTCTATCACGTGATTCCCCGAAGTAACCGCCAAATCTCTAACGCTCTTATTCGAAATTTAAATTACCGTTAGTTAGCAGAAAGCCTCGGAACACTTTGCATGTTGTATTACTTTCGTCGTGATCATGCGTTAATGAAGTATTTCGTAGAATATCTCGCACTCGTGTTATTTTACTTGAAATAACTTCAACAGTTTTAGTAGAATGTGAAACCATAATTCAGCGCTAGGGGGTTGGGTTCTGGATATCGTACCATTGTTTGTTAAAATCACAGACTGTACCAGGAGGGAGAACATAGATTTACAGCAACAGCGATTCAATCGCAGGCAAATTGTAAGATATGTGTCTAACAGCCCCGACTACCATCTATACGTAATTGACATGTGCATCCCGTCCAAGAATTGTTAACAAAAAATTGCCAGTCACGCCCGACTCTAACACACATCATTTCAACACACATCATTTCAACTTTTAAATGGGTGTCCTTTCAAATATTTTCACAACCCCAAGCGTGTGTGCATCAATTATTCCCATGTCAGATTTCCAGCCGTTATCGTGCACCATTTACCGACTATCGCCTCATCTTTATACATTGTTGGATTAGAATCCGCCCTCTGATTCAGACTTATAACAAAACAATTTATTTAACAATTTGCTCTCCTAAGCCATAGTGTCTTTGTTACAGCCCCAATTCATTTTGGAGTAAGCGATGACGTACAAATAACACCGCATGACGTCACTAGTACATCAGTAACCTGGAGATGGCAAGAACGAACAGAAGCCTCTCCAAAGGCTCAGAGCTTCATTTTCTACAAGATTCAGTACAGCAGGGACCAGAGTAAATGGATGACCAAATCAGACATGCCATTCACAGTGTCTGCTGATAGGTGGCAGCAGGGGAAAGTTACTGGGCTGGAACCAGATACAACATACGACTTCAATATCAGAGCCTACAGGAAATATAATCAACAAACTTATGAAAGTCCTTATGATAGCCAGAAACTTGTTGGTTTACTTACGGCAACAACATCACCAGGTGAGAGCGTGAAAGTGATAGATTTCTCTTACAGGTGCCTTAAATCTTCCATATAATTACCGCTCTGTTCCACCATGCCAGATTCACTGGCACCTACACCATCAACACCGACCACCACTGCCAGACCTACAATGCCTGGCTCGTCTCATACACCATCATCAACCTCCCCTTCCCAAGTGTTAACTTCTCCCACCAAGTCTGTATCCACTGAGAATACAAACTCAAATAACCCGGAGACGGCCACGTCACAATCACAGACAGGTGTAAACTCAGGTGTTATAGCTGGATCTATTGTGGGAACTCTGGTCTTCATCACACTGGTCGTCATCATCATCATTCTCGTCATCAGGTAAGTATCATTTACAGTGCAATACCATTTCTAGTTATTAACTTGAAACGGGATGTGCAGTTAGGGAATTATTATGTCATTCCCAGAGTAAGATCTTTATCCGGCCTACAAAGACAACCTGATACAACCAATCAGCCTGATGAGAACGAGAATGTTGATGACGTCACAGAACGTCAGCATGTCTATCAGAAACCAGAACAAATAGGAATGTATGGTAAGTGACGAGTTATACAGAGATTGTATCCACACTTGTAGTCAAACTCAGATTTTCATATGGCTGTATATACATACATAATTTATAAACCTTCCATCAGGTAATGCTGGAGTCGAGGGACCATATGCTGAAATACAACCACATTCTGAATATGAACAGATCAGAAATTAAATTCGGATTGGTTATGAATAGCTCATGTACAATGAATATATCCAATTTATTATCTAATGTATCATTTTATAGTACCTTAGAGTGTGTTTGTCTTAACTACAATTGTTTCTTATGTCTTACTTAACTATTTGTAGTAATTTTGAAGAGGATGACTATTAACTGACTATGCCTAACCAGTGATCCTTTATTCATTAATAAAGTCAATTTTATAACATTCGGTCAATTGTCGTTTGGTAATATCACCTAGATAATCATATTCCTAAGACCAGAGGGTAACGTATCGATAAAGGGCACATGAGAATAGTAAGATGCAATCACTTGATTCATTTATTTATCAAAACTTTATCTTAAATTCAGTATAAGTTATCCGTATTCAATCGAAAATTCGTATTCAACCTGAAAGAAATGACTACTTTGAATCAAATAAACATCTTATTTTCTAACATTCGCAATGACAGTCGTAACTTGAGGTTTGCCAGTACAATTTACACGAGAGTATTCGTGATGGGATATTTACTCTCTATTAATACATCGGGATTTACCTATATCTCTCTATTCTCGACGAAGTGCATATCTTATAAAAGGACTTTACTGGGTAATCTTGGCGATAGAATAAATGCAAAAACTGTTTATAGAACACGCCGCGCAGATGTTTATTTAGCCGAGTGAAAGCTTTTACACGAATCTCAGACAATCTTGTGTCTGCTTACAAGTGTCTAAATTCGCAGGGGAGTGCGCAAGTTATTTTGAATATTTTGATCCTGTGTTATTTAGGAACGTAGAACCGAGAACGAATTTATCCTGCGCATATGAATTCAAAATCCAGAGTTATGGGGAGGGGATTAAAGCTGGTCGGCTTGATAATGATTTTACTATCCGGCGTGCAAGGTAAGAACCATGTTAACATGTTATTTCTGATGACATTATAGCTTTGAAATGTAAAAGTTGAATCAACTCGATCTAACCACATTTGGTGTATAAACTTTAATCATCTAATCTTCATTATCAACCTATCCCTGACAGCCGCTAAGAGATATGCTGCCAATGTTGGTGACACCTTCCCTGCCTGGGCTTTCCCGTGTCGCTGTACCTCAGGATGTAATACTGAGACAGGAGAATGTTTAAATTCAGGAAGCTGTGTCTCTGGACAACCAGCAGAGTATCCCTGGTCAGGCAGGGCATGTAGGACAGGTAGGTGTTTGACCGATCTGAGGTTTGATCCTTTCCTCAAAGTGTGATCTATCGGTGTATTAGCTACCTGAAGAATATAGACATATATATGGACATATTTTTGTATTATTATAATCATAATTGTATTTACAAACCCTATCCTTAATCGTAGACGCAACTATTATTACAGGTAATGTAGCATATAACAAGCGGGCCAGTTGTATTGAGAGGGATTACGTATACTACGCTCCTAAAACTGTGGACGGTAGAACAGATCCAGACCGGGCACGGGAATACTGTGCTTTAACCAGATCACCGAGCCATAATTCAGATTCTCACTCCCACTTGCAACACAAATCGAACTGTATGTCAGCTTGGTGGAGAGTGTATTGCTATATGGTGCACAACTATGGGACACATTTCCAACTGCTGAGTTCGAGCACTTCCAGCTGCAGTTTCTACGAAGCTGTCTAAGAGTGAAAACTTCAACTAAGACAACATGTGTACTTGAAGAAACGGGCCAGTTGTCAGTTGAGAAGAAAATTGCTTTAAAAATGTTGGTTTTCTGGGCGAGCTTACAGAAGCCAGACTGTGTTAAGCTTTCCTCAAATGTTTACACCAAGGCTCGAGCAGACAACACAAGCTGGTGTAAAAAAGTTGAGTCATGGTTAACTAAGCTCAATATGCAGGATACTTGGACATCACATGACATTGGATGCATAGATACTTTCAGGAAGCTGGCCAAGCAGAGACTATTTGACTTGCAGAGGGCTGAGTTTTGGAATAGTTGCACCTCAACCAAAACCATATTGTATGAGCAAATGTTACAGGAACCGGGCAAAGTAGCACCATATATGAGACTGATGTATGACC
>JAXGGS010470928.1:0-11514 GCA_035585475.1 Armandia brevis
AACCCCCCAGCTACCCTGACGTGGTGGAAAGGTAAATACTCAATATTAATCTCACATAAACTTATAACTTGTACATCTGTGGGAGGGAACCCCCCAGCTACCCTGACGTGGTGGAAAGGTAAATACTCAATATTAATCTCACATAAACTTATAACTTGTACATCTGTGGGAGGGAACCCCCCAGCTACCCTGACGTGGTGGAAAGGTAAATACTCAATATTAATCTCACATAAACTTATAACTTGTACATCTGTGGGAGGGAACCCCCCAGCTACCCTGACGTGGTGGAAAGGTAAATACTCAATATTAATCTCACATAAACTTATAACTTGTACATCTGTGGGAGGGAACCCCCCAGCTACCCTGACGTGGTGGAAAGGTAAATACTGACTCACTCCCGCCATTAGGTATTCTGATTCTATAGGTTTTGGCATTGAACAATTAACTGTAAATAGTAGGCAACAAGCGAAGCTGGTTGATTTGAACCATCAGGACATCTATGTTTGTGTGCAATATGTTGGCGCAACATATTGTTATTAAAGGATCTTTCTCCTTGCAAACTCTGCTAACTGTTATTATTATAATTTTTGCAGGAGATAAGATGATAGAGGGGACTCAGACGGCCACCGGTAACCTGGTAACCAGTCAGATCGCCTTCCTGCTTAAAGCAGACGACAACGAGGCAGCTTACCGATGTAATGCTACAAACGAGGCTACCACAGAACCACTGCTGACTTCTATCACCATGTCCGTCCACTGTAAGTATTAAATCTATCACCATGTCCGTGCACTGTAAGTATTAAATCTATCACCATGTCCGTCCACTGTAAGTATTAAATCTATCACCATGTCCGTGCACTGTAAGTGTTAAATCTATCACAATGTCCGTACACTGTAAGTATTAAATCTATCACAATGTCCGTGCACTGTAAGTATTAAATATTAATTAAGTTGTGAGAAATAAGTTGCATGCTCCCTGATAATAATATAGCATATATTAACAATTCAATCATCGATCATCATGATTAGGGAAAATAGCACCGTCATGAAACCCTACACTCAATCCTCATAAGTTTACTAGTTACTAGTATTATTCACTTTACCAGCCTGTATCAGAACATTGTTTCACATGTGTTTGTTTTTGTTGTATTTTAGTCCCACCTAAGAGCCTGGACATCTCCATGCAGCCGGCTAAAGCGCGGATAGGCCAGAAACTGACGATCACATGTAGGAGCGCCTCCAGTAACCCCCCTTCTGATCTCTCCTGGTACAAGGACGGCGAGGACATCATAGGTAAGTCAGCAGTAATATGTGACACAAGTTTGTGATACATTTTCTTCGATATTACGGTATTAAACTGTTATTTAAGGAAAATATATGTCATGTTGATACTTGCTGGAGAAATCAGAAAACGGTTCAATTGATCTCATTCGAAAAAACATGTGATAACAATTAAATCAAAGCCATCCCTTTCCTATGCTTTTCCTCATTATGTAACCATGGTTTCCAGGTTTAGACGATGGGAGAGTGGACTCGGATTACGGGGGACAGTCGACGATAAGCCGGTTAGAGATTATCCCCCGAGAGGAGGACAACGGGGAGATTTACGCGTGCAGAGCCACGAACGAGCTGCTGGAGGAGGCGGTCAGCGATGCGGTCACTCTTAATGTGCTCTGTAAGTAGTAAAGGGCTATTAATTATATGTAAGAAGTATATGGGTTATTATGTGAGTAGTATAAATGGTTTCAAAGGTTCAACAGTGCTATGGTATAATCATTGCTCTCCTGAAAAAGTTGGATGCATTTCGTTATTATTATTATTAAAATGTTTTATTATCGTTACATTTCGCTTTCCTTGTACATAATTAAGTGTAAAGTGGTTTCTTTTCCTTGCTGCAGAGAATTCTGATTCACTGATTGTTGAATGTATCCTTTGTTAGGTATCTACCTGCTTATAGTTCAGTATGTTGATTGTTGATAATCTGTTTCAGATAAGCCAAAGTTCCCCGAGGACATACCGGCTAAGATCAGTGTGGAGGAATTCATGTCCACAGTTATAAATATGACAGCTCTGGCTAATCCCGGAAATCTCACTTATACATGGAAAAAAGGCGGAAAAGCCATCAAGGTAAATCAATAAATCATCCTGTGGGCAATAGAATTAAATGATTATTACCAGTACCATTACGACTAGGATGTCCTACGTGTAAAACTATGTCAAAACACCGACATTTTAGTTGCACTTGATTTGTGTTTGATGTAACTATATACTGATATATTGATTGGTTATGATTGTGTAACTTTAGTTCGGACCATCTGCAAGAAGGAGGCGAGCTGTGAAGATGGCGCACTTTATCCAGGATGGCGCGGTGCTTAACATCACTAACATCACCAGGGCTGATGCTGGAGCGTACGTGGTTACCGCTGGCAACGCCGAGGGTAGCACCGAGTTCGCCATCACACTCGACGTCCAATGTAAGTAACACATTCAGCTTTATCATAAGAATCTGCTAGTTTCCATTATTTGATATATATGTATACTAGATTGTTGCTTGAAATATCGTCACGAAAACCTGTCTATGAAAAAATTACCTGACACTATCCTCACTCTACTATATAAAGTTTTTCATTATATTATATCTGACATACCAAGTTTACGAAATATCATCATAAGAATGATATTTTTTTCTGAACTCAACGTAACTATGTAGATATGGAACTGGAAATTAGACTTTATATTAATATTTAAAGTCCTTGTTTACATATATTTATATATATATATATATATTTATCATTTATTGTATTTTGTTTCACACAGACGCCGCTGAGATCACCTCTGTCTCCAAGGACGTCCTCGTGGACGCAGGCTCCTCCGCTCAGCTCGAGTGCGTCGTCAATGGCAACCCCGTCATCGACAGCATGCTCTCGTGGTCACGTGACGGCTACAACATGTCCAAGACGTCGGTGGTGTACGCCGACAAACGTTCCGTGCTCCACGTGCGTGACGTCACCAAGTCAGACTCGGGAATCTTCGTCTGCACGGCCAATAATAAAATCGGGCAGCCGGCGACCGGCAACGCTGAACTTCTCGTCAAATGTAAGAACGCAACTCATATTATTATCTGTAAATTAAATAATTTCTTGGTTTAAAAATTGCACCAGTGAGATGCTAGAGCGTTTCTAGCGATTGTCCGCGGAAAGTAATCTGCTTAACCCTGGTTATTACTCCAATTTGGAGGAAAATACTTCAAATACAAGTTTAACTCAAGTAACAAAGGCAATTACTAGAGTGTGATATGAAGGTCTACGTGTTTTCTATGATTTGACGAACCTGTGCCTCACTTTTACAGATGCCCCAGAGATAGACGACGCCTCCGCCTATTCTAAATCTGCCGCTGAGAAAGGAAGCAAAGCGACGCTCAGATGCAGAGCCGAGGGAGCTCCCAAAGTCTCGTTCCAGTGGTTTAAGGTAAATAGATACATACATATTCAGTGCTCTCTTTTTACATGGACAAATACATCATAAAAGAAGAAATCCGCCCAAGCAACTTCACACTTATAAGTCTTGGTATTTACCAGTCATACATGCAATCTATCATTAAATTCAGGACATTTTCCATTAAAGACACAACTATTGAAAGTTTCGCTATATCTCGCTGATGCAAAATTTAATGTATCATATTATATTCCCCAGGGAAGCACCCTTCTGGACACTAGCAGTACTAAGTATTTCGCCACGAAGCCCGTACGTTCCGCCCTGGTTTATTACGAGGCGACGCTGCTCGTGCATAACGTCACCAAACAGGATTACGGCCAGTACACGTGCGTGGCGAAAAACAACATGGGGCAGGACAGCAACATCATCAGCCTGGACGGCACCAGTAAGTAGTTCAATATTACATGACGAGTAGTATATGGACATAATAAGTAGTATATTCACCAGTAAGTAGTATAGGGACAATACAAGTCTTATATGTAATATAATTTGTATTCAGTGTAATGATGTATTTCTTTCGAAAGTCCACAACTCCATACAATCTTATTATTAGTTAATGAAATTAAAAAGTTATTATCCCAAATATTAAAGCAGTAAATAATTATATAAATCAATATATAACCATCTCTTTGTTTCAGGTATCCCCGACCCTCCCTATGAGATACAGATAATTAACGTCACTCATGACGCCATCACGTTGTCATGGAAACCCGGGTTTGACGGTGGTTTACCGGTGACGTATCAGGTGAGGTACACGGAGATGAAGGGCAGGGAGGATAACGGTAATAAAGATGGACACACGAAATACGAGGATGTCAGTCCCAGGGGAGCTACTGTTTATACCATCAAAGGTGAGCATTATACCGACATACAACAATGATAATAAAACGCGATATAAAGAGCGCTTCTCCTCTACTCCCCAAAGCGCATCGCGTAAAAAAGTGTGCAGAATCAATAATATTGCTCGTTTGTGTGACACAGTCGTTGTTTTTACTTCTTAGCTTGTTGCTCAAAGCTCTTTTAAATTTTGCATAACGTCATCACCTTCAAAGCTGCAGAAATATACTCATATCTTACGACTTGTCCAAACTAAAACATTAACTGCGTCCATGTTCGATGAACTGCAGCATTTTATCTTTATAGGAGCTCTCGAATGTCATGATTTAATGTCGGTTTATTTCCAGGATTAACGCTCGCCACAGAGTATGAAATGACGGTGAAGTCGATGAACTCACGTGGTCCGAGCGGTTTCCAGGCGACGGGAGTACGCACGCGCACATCAGCCGTGGCACCAGCGCCCCTAGCGGCCGACAACGACGACGTCCCGCTCATCATCATCCTCACCGTCTCCATCATAGGAATGATACTACTCGGCCTGAACATACTACTCATCCTCTACTTCATCAGGAGGAGGAAAAAGAAAATGGAAAAAGGTAAGAAGCTGTCAATCACATTTGAAGCATTTTTACGTACAGTATATGAACGATATAACGCGGTTACAAGCCTTAAGATCAGCGTTATATAGAGTTACGAAGTGTTCCTATGGTCAACATTTGCACATTGATTTTTTTCCTGCTGTAAATGGAAAAATGTATGAAGCTTTCAGGTTCATTCAACTTAAAATTTTGTATTTTTGACGTATGTAATTATTACTTATAAGCTATGTCACATAGTTGTAATGAATTCTAATCTATTTTGTGACAAGAGTAAACAATTCCCTGCTTTCCACAGCCCATGCTGATTCTTTTTCCAAAGCCAAGCCCTTTACAAAAACATCCTGACGGATTATCCTGCCTCCGTTACCCCAAAGAGTATATCAGCGACCTCTGTTTATGATTAAACGTTTTTAACAAATATTTCATCCTCTCACAGACCAAAGTGAGACGGGTAGCCAGGCTAACACGTTAGAGATGTTTAACGCGCCCACGATAACAGAGGACAGTAAAAGTTACACTACTTACGACAGGAGAACCCCCGAGCCAGAGTTTATAGATGACGGCGGAAAACCGTACGATATCCACGACGTAAGTGAATTAAAACTTAGATTAACCTCGATCACGGCTTATTCCGGCATACACGAAGCAGTAGTACTAGTTGTCACCTGCACGAGAAACGTAGAGTAGATCTCTGAAAGTAATGAATGAATGAATTATTATGATGAATTGTAGTTATTCGCCAACCAATCATTTTTAAATCGGAACCAGGTTCTCTTTTTATAATTATGATTAATTAATGAAAAACAATTACCCCAAACACACACAGATAACTAATAAAACCAACTTTTAAAATTTTATAATGAGTACCGCAGAAAATAATTGTTAAATCGATTTTCTATGTTTGAATAAAAGATCAGTAAAATTGATCCGCAAACATAATGCACAAATTACGTATTGATTTTAGCACATCAGATATGATTATTTACTCACCCGTCACCCCCTCGCTTGCCTGCATCACCTCTGATCACCTGCCTACCTTTATTTCAGAGTTATAACCTTGGTTTTCAGGATGACGAGATGCGGCGGTTCCTGCCTCCCCCCTACCCCGAGCCCTACCCCGGCCCCTACTATGGCACCCTGCCCCCTATCGGAGAGTACGGGCCGGCGCCCCACCCAGGGGACTACGGACCGATGGGCCCCGGGGACTATGGCCCCCCTCCCCCCGGCATGGACATGCAGAGAAGCCACATGGTCGACCCCATCTACAGCAGAGACCCAGGTAAACAAATCTGAAATAATTATTAATATTATACAACTAAGTATTCACTTTTGATTACTAACCAAGTGGAATAAAAAAAGAAATTTAGAAACCACAATAGATATTGTAAACTTTAAACAGACAAATTCATTGTTTATCACACACGTTACTACATATTTAAACCTTTAATATCATGTTTGAAAGTATTTAGTCCGTCCATTTACCTAATATTTGACCTTGTAGGACCGTACATGAGAGGAACGCCGACCATTGTGCCCGACCCTCAGGACGACGACTACGACTATGCTGAACAGCTGCGAAGGACGCTCGGTCAAGGTCAAGGAAAACCTAACGGCAACGGTCCAACCAGAGTAAGTTAACTAATTCATTAAAGCCCACTCATTGTACCAGTAATTATGAAGACCAATAGATCTAAATTTCAAAAATGTATTAAATTCGTGTCATACATTCTAGTTCGTATATTAGTTAATTAATTGCAAGCCCCTTAATTTTTTTAATCTGCTCAGGTTTAGATTCGATGCGTTAAAATACAACTTGTTTTCAACGAACCAAATGTGATCTTGTTTTTTTTATAAGTTAGACACAGTCAGATGTTACCTCTAGAAATTGATTTTATAAAACTATCCCAGTTTGTCCAACAGAGCCTATAAGTGATTATAATAAATCTGGTGATTTTTCTCCGCAGGGTTCCGCCTCTAATCTCGGTCCCTCGCCCAGCCCCCTGAGCAGCCCGGCAGGTAAAGCTCCTCCCCCTCCCCCACCCACCCGCTCCTCCAGTAAGGACGCCACGGGGCCCTACCAGAAATCCACCCCTCCCATTCCGTCCAGGAATTACTCACCGCAGGACGTGAACGCGCCCAGATACACTCCCGTCCCAGGTTAGTCAACATCTCTGTATTCTTCACTCACGCTGGGATAAATGTTTAATTATATAGCCTTCTAAGGACAAACTTGATCTAACCAAAACTTTCCTGCATATATATTTGTCTAGTATGGTTAAGTGCTATCTCCACTCCACTCTCAAAACTCTTTTCTCGTATCTTTTAATTGCTGCTAATTCAAACAATATAACAATCACAAACAAAAAAACATTAATAGCTGTTTAGCTGAAACTTTGTAAGATGCTGTTATTTCCTATGACGCTCTATTTCTCTCTACTTTATCATCTATCTTCTCTATTTCCGCCAAAACCCGGAAGAGGCGACTAAAGCTATTTACCAACAGTCGTGTACATTTTATATGTAATTACATACTGATGTTATAACATCTAATATCATCTCTAACTTTTTGTTATCAATTTCAGGATCCAGCTACAACGGACCTCCACTTCCGCCAGATGACATGAGAGGCCACCTCGTGTGATCGTTACCATAACAACAGTAACCATAGTGACGATATACCACAAATCCGTTGCCACCATAGCAACTGTTACCACGGAAATTCATCTGATACTCATCGTGACGACGTGCGATTAAACCTAGGATACTAATCAAAAATCCAAACCCTTGGCGTAACGCCCAATAAAGGAGGAGTATCGAACAAGTAGTTCCTAGAAGGATGATGGAAGTATTCATAGCGATTATCAAAACTTGGAAGTGTCAACAAGACAATGGGAGATCAGCGTTGAGAGGAGAGAACCCCAGTATTTAAGTGTGTACACGCACATGTCTGTGCAGTGCGGTGTGTGAGAAACTTGTCATATCAATTATTCAAGCGGCCAAAACCGAAACTATTCTTGTGGCGAGAACAAATGGACGTAACCAGTGAGGATGACGTCATTATTCACCCAAATACACAACGAATATTCACTCTGATGGACCTTTGGGAGCTTAGGAATTTTGTGTCGTGTGTGATTTACATATTTGGAACACACATTTACGTATGTGTCACATTTATTCACAGACAACATTGAAACTACGCAAAAATGCTCTCCGATTGAAGACTTAAGAAACCAGTTAGAGCTTTCCCCGAAGTAGTATGCTACAAGGCAGTGAGTAGTGCGTTGTAAGGCGACGAGTAGTATATCGATCTGTGACAGTGACACTTGCGTATACTACTTTGGAACCGAAACCCCCGTGTTCAAACTGCGGTCTACGGAGATACTCAACGAATCAATGCATGTTAGAAATATAATATTCGTCCAATGTAAGTGCCTTTTCAATATAAACATATATGACTAAATGTTGCTGTCTCGACTCTTCTCCATTGTTGGATATTAATGTCTTCCATAGTATTTAAATGCCATACTTAACACAACGTGTACTCTGTCGAATGCGGTTTTAATGCGATTTTTTAATGAATATACACTTCTGTACATACGAATGATTTGCTTGTGTGCTGCCGACAGAAAGAGAACTTAGCTTTCTTTATACACAGATAACTGATGCAACTCGTATTATGATTTCCTGTGTAGGAATATGTAAAATAATGTAATTGCGTGTGAGTAGTGTATATAAACATAACGTCAGTAGTATGACACAACATACTACTTAAAATATGGAGAGCAACTACTGATTTCTTCATAGAATTCGCCAGTGTCAAATTTTTAGAATACGTGCAATACAGTGCTAACCAGATGAACATGATTTGTTTGTCTTGTATATAAACCATTAATTAATTGTGTCTTAAATGTTATGTTAATGTGTTGATACGATAAATTTCTCCGTACATATGCACTTTCACATGTACAACGATAACGAAAATAACCAAATGGAAGAATGTATCTCTACATATGAATCCTTCAATGCAAGGAAGGAATACTAATACTACGTTTTTAAGGGAAGCAACAACCTCTACTGTATTATTTCTATGCAATTAGTATTGTAAGTTGTAATTTGTATTAGGAGAAAAAGAAAGGGATGCAGCTAAGTTATCATATAGTTTACAAATGTACGTATTTTCGTGTGAACCTAATTCTGAACGGCATGAAAGATATCGCAGTATAGAAGACGTCACTTGTCATCCGGCTTTGTGCCTTGTATTTAATCAAAATCATCTATGCAAATAAATGTCACAAATACAAATATACACCCTTCGTTTTTAATGATTTATTTACAAAAAAGTCATATTAATTGTCAGTTACATTACTTCGCCTGTATAAAAACTATGTACACTTGTGAGGTATATTCATATATATATACACGGCATGATGATCACAGTTAATTGGTCACTCGATTTACACTTGTACATAATACAGTCCTATTAAATTTAAACCCTATTCTCTTAGATGAGATGAATACTTATTTATAACAAATGCGCATCTGTGCTAGAAAGCGTATTATAGATATAGTAAACGAATAATACAGAGCTATCTATGGTGATTACATGAATAGTTACTGATTAGAAGATTCTATGGTAAGAAGTTACAATGAAATGATCATGACAGTTGCTTTGAGCTAAAATACAGAGCTGATATAAGTAGTATTAAAGATACTACTGGCGAGGTACTCCCAGAAATGATACCTCCTCTGTCCGGTACGGGGGTGTCCGATTCTAAAATACATGGAAACAGATGGAATTAATTAATCGTAATTTCACTTAGCAAATACAATACAGTAACGTTATATTGATCACCAAATCTGGGTGTCACGATCAAATTCGGCGTTTTATCGATCATCTACTGTATTACCAAAAGAAGATAATTGTGTTCTCGTGTACGGGCGATCTAGAGCTCCTATTGATAAACGATCTATAATTACAGGACATATCTCAATACTAAATTGATAAGTACTGTTGATTTTCCCCATAACGCATTTGCTTGGCGCGTGTGGTTAATGTTTAACACTTTTAACCGGCACGCATCTTATTTTGTTCTTAAGTTGTCCTTTATAACGCGTGTCAGTGAAAATCATGGAACTTTGTTTCTAACGCAGTTTTCTGAGATCATTATTCCCGAGAGTCTAGTGTATAAGTGTAAGATAAGTCTACCCACGCATGAGCTGAATGTTTGTCTCTCCCCTCTAAGTTATAGCGAGGGTGTAGTGTATATAAGTGTAAGATAAGGGTACTCACGCATGAGCTGGATGGTTGTCTCTCCGTCACCTAACGTGTTCCTGGCGTGGCACCTGTAGGTACCGAAATCAGAGTTCTGCACTTCTCGGATGGTCAGCTCGTACATCAGTCTTCCCCAGGCTGCCGGCAAACTCCTCTCATATACTCTGTGAATACAAGTAAATATAAGTTTCACTTAATAAAACATGATATATACGGTAAGTTTGCGTTTTATTCTTAATAATGTGTATGTTATCATTCCATGTTACCGTATTAATCAACAATAAATTAAAGGTAGAGTAAGAATGATCGCAACAAGGCGGAGATAAAAATTTACACTATAATTTTGGATACATTAATTAGTAAATGCAGTAAATGCATGGTCAAAACGTATAAATTTACATAATGATATGCATGTCACAGTAATTGATATGATTCTCCGACCGTAGACGGTCAACCACTAGCATAATCAACTCTATAATTAAGTTTCGATATAATAAATGATAATTATTTTACCTGTCATCGGGTATGATCCTCGCGTTGCCCCGGGACCAGAAGAGTTGGTTAGTGGCGGCCTCGGTGGACGGGGTGGGGTTGGCGTCTATGATGCACCGCATCGTTCTCTGGTACCCGATAGCCTGGTAAACTTTGTCAGGGTCCGGGAACATCTTAGGTGTGTCTGAAAATTAACATTAAATAGAGCTGAATGCGATTCTTTGAGTTATCAAAAATGCCATAAAAAATGTCATCAGTTCAATTAATCATGTACTTGCCGTTACAATTATACCCAGGAGAACGGAAAAAAGTATTTGTAATTACATTCCAAGCTATTAGATCGATTTTGATTCAACATGAAGCATATGTAATGGGGTATCTAAAGCCTCTAAACATTTTCATAATACATGTGTAACTCCTTTCATAATTTATGGAAGCATAATTGGTGACTGGAATATATTAGCGATTGTAATTAATTATTTAAGCTTACGTTGTATAGTTAACATAATTCTCCTCCTTGCCGTCCCCACTTCATTAAATGCTTCACATATATACCTCCCTCTCGCGTCAAACTGTATGTTACTGATGTCCAACAGGGAACCCTGTAATAATAAACATACATGTAATATCTACACATATCAAACTGTATGTTACTGATGTCCAACAGGGAACCCTGTAATAATAAACATACATGTAATATCTACACATATCAAACTGTATGTTACTGATGTCCAACAGGGAGCCCTGTAATAATAAACATACATGTAATATCTACACATATCAAACTGTATGTTACTGATGTCCAACAGGGAACCCTGT
>JAXGGS010471039.1:5998-26523 GCA_035585475.1 Armandia brevis
GAGAACAATACAGTGAGGGGAAACATGTGTCAGATTGCAGTCAAATCTCGTGTCAGACTGGGCATGAACACGCAAAATCACCGTGTAAAATAAAAGGTAATTTTCTGGCTGGTTTGCGCACGTTATGAGACAAAGGTAATGGGTTTGTCGCCAGCCACCGTGAAGGAACAGGCTGTGGCATTTATGGGCGCAATACACTGAAAAGACATCGGTGAGGGAGGGATTCTTTGTCCGAGGGGAAAAGCCACCACAAAATCCATGTGATTTGATACGGGGTTTCAATTAATAATGTGAGAGAGATGCACGAGATAGAGAGTTGATGCAGACAGCGAGGGCATCTCTGGTCACCCCCATGTAGAGAAGTAAACCCCGACGAACTTTTTCAAAGATGTTGTCGCTTGGATCGAATTACAAAATACGTAGGAAAACACATCACGCAATGCCTTGTGTTTTGCTCATATTAGTATCAATTTACCCGCATTAATCATGATTTCAGTGCATTGCTGTCATGCATATACTATGCACGCAAGTGAAGGAATCAACTAAAAAATCTTAATCGGATCCACCTGACAACCCGGGCTGTTTTTGAAACAATTACTTGCATCAAAGGGTGGGGAAAATTGTTCATAAATATATTGGGGTCTGTCGTGATTTTCATTTCACATCGGTACGAAAAATTGTGTGCGTTTGTAATTTCTGACATGCGAAAGGCAACATTTATAAAACCTACAAAATGTAAATACCTTATCGCATGTAAAGCAGCCGTCTATAAACCTTCATACGACGGCGCGCATCATAAACTTTAATATACATTCCCACTTTATTGTCTTTAAATGAAGAAATACACACAAGAGTCGCATTTATCTGAGGTGTCTAAGGTCACGCATTCATAGCTGAGAAATCCAAAACCAATTTCAAGTTCAGAAAAAGTTAGAAACGTGTACTTTTTTACGCATTAAATCATTTCACGCCCTATTGTTGACCACGGCCCAAGGGTAGAACATGACAAATGCTTGGCACAGGTGTATATATCACGTTATCATACCTTTATACAAATTCCACTTGCTCACTAATATCACGGATGACTGTGGCTGTATCAGTTTACATGTCGAGCCGCCGTATTCGTGCACTGTCCACATTAATTCTCCTCCCGGTCCGGGCTGGTCAGTGATGATAAAGCTATCAGGGACTCATCTTTACCTCGGCATCGCACCATTAAGCCGACAATCTGCCTCGCCTACCTGTAAATGACCTGAACGGCGGCAGGTATTCACAGCAGGATAGCATGTCCACTCAGATATGTATCTGTGCTACTTAATCACATACCTGTGGATTCTGCGTGCCCCGGAGTGATTTATTTTTTGTATAAGACAATGGAAATAGTCATATATTTCTTTTCGATCATCCTCAGCTTTATGCTCAGTTAATATGCATCCCTAAAAAACTATAATCAATGGTGATAAATCCATAGGTAAGGTGACTTAAATACCCATGATGCAGCTATGGTTGATTTATGACTTTCTCTATCCGAGGTTTAAAGTTAAAGGTGAAAGTTTTAATTTCACTGATGACGTCTAGGAATTTATCTTATTACGATATGACGGCCAACATAAGAGGCTCCGTCGGAAATTGTCCTTCATAGTTAAATGTCTTGACTGCTTCATAAACTGTTGATATTGGCAGGAACTGTAGACGCAGTCACCTCGGTAAGTTGCCCTGGCGATGCTATCTGCCTTCATTATCCCGACTACCCACCTTGGTTTTACTAATGAGATCCGGGGCGCGGATCATTATAACGTGGTTCAGGCGCTATTTACCTCGGGTGTGCGTGTCTCCCCGCTTTACTATAGTTTACACCTTCACCGACATGGTGATGCCAATCTTACACGGCGGAGAATGCTCGAGCTTTAATAGCTCCCTCCTCGTCACCTTGAATAATACCATCTGAATACTCTCAGCTAGTTCTCTATAACATGACAGAGTGTCAACACCTACGCTTTTTATACCGTACATTCTCTCCGGCAAGCGCTTAATACATAACTGCGTCTTGTCAATTATGTTATACAGGGTCCGTTGTCTTTGAAATCGGCTATTAAAAGTAGACTTTACGGTAAACCACACATCCCCGCCTCGTCCCAAAAGTTTGTGACCCGATGCTAAATTACCCTAACCACCTTAAACGACTTTAACACGTCATTTTCCTGTTTTCTGCCCCACTCCTGTCTCCCGCATTCGGACATCAGCGGGTAGACGTACATTAAGCATAACGTCGTTACAGCCACAAGAATGGGGAGACGGGGTACTCAGACACATCTGCATAAGATGCCTGATTGTCGGGTGCTTCATACCTGGTAGTTTGCAAGGTGCTTGATGAATCAGGAATGTAATGTATGCCATTTGGACGGATATTTGGTGCGATGTAATTGCTTGCGGACAGTTGGACAGACAATGATACCTGTGATTAGTGTGAAGTAAAGCACAGACATCAGCTGTGTCGGGAATTTACCACTCTGCACATCCTTCTGGTCGCGCTGACGTTCATTTCATGTGCTAAGCTAAAATCTGGGTATTTCATTTGACAAGTCGATCTGCTGGATATAGCTTTAAAACAAAATTAATAGAGATCGATCTGAGGAATACGCCCCTCAAAAACGACTAAAGGAGTACACAAATAACTGGTATGTAATCTCTTAAGCTTATCTTTTATAACTGATGACGTTTGTTTGCATTTGACCGTCGTTCTTAAACAATTTATTGAAAGTTGAAAGAGGTAGTTTAACATATTCAAGTCTGAGATTAAAGTGTTATGCACGTAAGCAGAAGATAAAATACGAACTGTCGACATAGATTTGATGACTCACAATTTAGCTTTCCTATTTAGGGTGCATGGCGTCTCTAGAGATGCAGTGAATCCTTTTCTATCCGCAAGTTTGCATCAAGGCTCCACTCTGTTCTCTTTACACGTCTGTACAGGACACTCAATATACCAATATACAGCGCAATGTTCAGACCACATTATGAACATGATCCCCTTATATTCTAGATGTATATACTTGTTGTTACATCGATTATAGTTTGGAGAGCCCTTGCCCAAGTTTAGGGGTTCCTCTGACAGCCCTTGTATAGTAACATGTGTGCGAGTATTGTGCAAGACAGCGGATTATATTTAGCCCTTGGATATAGCACAGGTGCCTTAATCCGTTTAAGACTCTTGACATGAATGTGTGAACCTCTATCCCCTGATCCCAGCACCTTGCTACCTACACATGGGGGCTCCTGGTTTTATACCAGTTTACAACTTATCAAGCTCCTTGAATTCTAAAACACCATGGAGGCTAGTTGATACAAGGCCACCCCAATTGATTTCTTTGCCAAGGGTTGTCTCACTTTTTAAACATATGTTACTTCTTTAAACGCATATACCGGTTTGCAATTAATCAGAGTAATTACAGAACAACACAGAGGCAATTTTTAGGGCCACGGCACTGTATGCTGAGGGGTGTCTTAGTTTTTTAACATCCGCTAAGCTGGCCGGCGTACACGAACTGCGAGAAGAATTGTCTCTTTCTTCTTCTGCTTGATTGCTTTAACGTAGCCATCGGCGGTGGCCGTGTAAAAAAGCAATCGTCTGCCTCAGTTAAAAGCAACAGAAGCTAGAAATTGACTAAGTGTGATGATAGGTTGTTTGAACAGTAAAATATATGCCTGTCTACGCATTCTACAGTTAGGGGTACCAAATAAGGAAAACAATGAGTATTAGATAAATAAAAGGAGTATTGTGTAATCTGCATGTGCGACTTTTAGTTTAGTTCAAAAGCTTTTAATGAACCACAGTTTGAGGGTTACAGCATCGAGTGTGTAACTTTAACTCCTATCAAGTGCAGCAATCGCCGTTTTGCGCATCTTTCAACCAAACTTGATGGAATAATTGTTCTAAGGAACAATAAAAGGCGACTTGAACTACTCTGCGGTGCTCTTCAGTACAAGGAGCAGGAAATGTGCGCGGTGCCTCCCCGAGCCACATGTGTCATCCCACTCTGTGGTGATTTTAATCACCCCGTGCGGGGATAAGGAATCTGGTGATTTGGCGTGAATGGTTTTGCCATGGCCTGGGGGCTGGACGGGGCCTGGTCCCCCCTGGTCCTCCCCTGGACCCCCCCTGGTCAGCAGCTGAGCGCCGAGAACGCCACTGTTTAGGCATTCATTAGATCACACCTCGGAGTGCGAAGCTTTATGCAGAAACGTGGCTGGAGGCTTGTGTGCAAACCGTCCCATCACCGCTTTAAGTAGTCATTACATAAAACAACCCGGGCCATACTTTTCTGCTTTCGTCCGCAAAGTGCGAAGTTTGCCGGGTTACACAATTAGCGCGTAATTTCTCTAGATTTCTTAGCACATTTCAAGCACGTCAAGTCACTGCTTGTCGTTAACTCCACTGTAATATGACGTTGTAAAGTCAGTTTTAAGACCGTTGCTCACCGTGATATAACGCCGTACGCTGTTAAATATAATGTTTTGGTGATAATTGGGCTTTTGTATTTGAGCAGGCTCTGGCTGTGTATACGGCATACCGCCTGTATTTGTTTGTGTCTGGGTTTGTTTAATTCGGGTCCGACTACCGTAACTTCGACCACGGTTGTATGACTCTCACCTGTAACTTGTATTTACCTGTTCATGGATACTGGTAGTTAACGGGCGCTTAACCCGACTAAATATCACTCATTATATTAACAAATGATGGACAAAGTGATGCCCAGTTACAGCAACTGTCATCACCATGACATTATACATCAACAGGGAAAGCGACTTCTGCCAAGTTTTCTGCATTCATCGTCGAATGTAGAGCACACGATCAGCAAGTTATTACCAATGATACCATTGATGTTTTTGCACCTGAATTTCTCACAACGTGACTATCAGTAACGTTGTGAAATAATTTCTTATCAGATTTTTTCATCTCTAGTGCGCAATAGCGGGCAGGATATCTGTCAGTATGTCTCGGTGTTTGTGATGCCGTTTTGATATCTAGAGAATATGATTTATGAATTGATTTGTCCCAGGTGCGAGCATGGTATTAATTGATTAATCACAAAACACGCTAAGATTCAGTGGTATCTTTTCAACATCTCCTCTTCTCGCCCTCGCTCCATCACTTACTGCGTGCGTTAACCATATCTGGGTCGTGTCACATTAAGCCAAGACAACGCCTGTCAGCAGCATCCGTGCAAGCTGCTACAGTAGCAGGGAAGCCTAAGGCGAGTTTAATACGATGACATTCTCGTTAGCGGTGAAACGTTTGACAGGATGAATCAAAGACACGTAATGATGACATCACGTGAGAAGCCATCACATCGTATGTAACAAGTCATCATTTTATCTTTAAACCCTCCGCCTTTTCTTACGACACCTGAGAGGGAGATACATTTAACATTCTCTCCCAAGTCATCTCAGATCACTGCTTATCTGCGGCCACTGCGAGCTAAATGTCTGTTATTATACATAACTAATGACTCTCCAGGGTCGGGTTGCCAGATATGTAAATGTCGATATCCGTGTGTGATTTACCTGTACGCGGTGTTACTTGTTACCTGGGCAGAGATAAGTTACTCTGACAGCCCACGCTTAACCGCAGCGTCCCGTAGCCAAGGGCAGGTAGACGTAACACCCACATCACTGCGCTGCCTTCTCGTCTTAATGAACCCATTCCTGGGTGTTTTCTCATCGTCGCTCCCCCCATCTTGTCTCATTAGTCGCTTTCTCTGCATCTTTTGAACTCCTGACGGTGCGTTTTTTACATCAGGTAATTGATCACGCCGAGGCATCTGTTTTTAGATAAGAGCGGCTGATAAGAATATAAATGGCGTTGGTGACAATGGTACAGATATGTGTCACGAGTTTTTTAGCCTTGTACGGGGAGTGAGAAGATGACTCCCGGTACTCGCACTAGTCTCTTGTCCACACGGGCCGGTGATAAAGAGGTAGTTATTAAAGTTCGCACATCTTCCTTAGCACTCAGCATCTCAAGTTACTCTCGTCGGGGTCTTTTCGTCTCCTCTTGCCTGGATAATTAAGGTATAGTCTAACCAGGAGCGCACCGTATTTTGGGTGGCACAGAATAGACCATTGTCTGCTCTGTCATGTACATCATCCGTTTATTAAACAAGATATATTTCATGCCTCTCCATGCCCCTAAACAAATTCCGACACCGCAATTAAGGCTCGGTTGAAGAAGAACGCCAATTTCTGTGATATTTTGCGCCGATACAAAAGACGAACCTTCACGGTTTTTCTAATGGCTTCAAATGAGACGGGTAAATGACAGGTATATTTCTGTGGTGTTTTTTTTCAAAACCATCACTTATTTGAGTTAGTTGATGTCAACCTTGCTTAGATGGATTTTTTCCAACAGTCCAGGACCAATTGGACTATCTCCACCCAGCTTCCCTGAGGTGATTCTTAACAACCGATGGTCGTTTATCATAATTATTGAAATACAGACGTGACACTTTTCTTTAGTGTTATTACACCCAGTAAATCGGGTTGTTTTCTGGATGCTGAGTTGCACAGGAGACTCAGTTCAGGGTGGGACAGCTTGTGTTGATAAAAACTGTGTCTATGACAATGATATTTTAAAGGAGACATGAATTAAGCTTTCATCAATTTAGTCATCATAATCATTATGTTGTTGCATGAATGGTGATCATATCGTGTCAGTTTAACACCCTATTCAAGATGCGGCAGCTGATTTTTAACAGGTTCTTTATAAACTCTATGGATGAGCTCCTCTAGTTTGTCTTTCTGGCCGTAAAATTACCGAAGAATGGAATTACAACCAGAATTGGAACATGCAAAGAATATTAATTGTTCTCCTTCGTGCTCGGTCTTCACACCCGATTACAACACAATTATCAAATTCAGCCTACTGTGCTGTTTAACACGTAAGTCAATGTCACACAAAAACGTATAGTATCTTTATGCCTAACTCGAGTGAAAAGGTATCTAAGTGTTTCAGGACAAATCCTTCTTGCTTAACCCTACGTTTGCTCGGCCATTGAGAGATTTAGAAGTGATGACTGCGGTTTGCCGCCAATGTTATGTTAAATTGACATTGTCCTCGACAGCTTATAGCGGATTAGCTAAAGTGAGCTGACCAATATTTACACGTGGAATATAGTAAAACTGGTTTACGTTCTAAACAGTTAGTGCCCCCATCAAGGAAAGACAATCACTCTGTACATACGAGGCTTCTGTTGAGTGATTGTGCGGGCTGGAAAATTTACCAACGCTTTGTGGCTGCGTGTCACAACTCAAGTACTGCTGGTGGGTCTCCGTCAACATACATTGTTCTAACAAATCTAATAAAGTTGAAACAATCGAAGCGATTAAAATGATATAGTTATTACTGTTGTTCGAATACAACTACAGTTTGTCGAGTCCCTGCGGGTTTCGCCGCATGCTTCATTATATCATCAATGTAAGCTTTTATACATCATTTAAAACACAGACAGTCTGACAGCGTGGAGTTTCGGGAGCTTCTATGTACCCGCGCTCGCATGCCTGCTGGTGATTGTCAAACTTCTATTGTGAACCATTTCCAGATGCACTCTCTGCCTGTTGACAGCATAAGCATTTCTTAACTAAAAGCCTGACAGCCATTAACATTTATGATTAGCTATTCATACCTTAGGCACTGTCTTTGGTCACTTCAGCCTTGATTTGTCTCTGTTGTCTCTCGGCCTGGGGGGTGACTACCCCAATTTGGTGACTCCTAACGACCTAGGTCGGGTTATTAGCAATACTTAGTAGAGGCATTATTACTTTTGATACATCCTCCCCGTTCCCAGGAGACAGGGGTGTGTATTTAATGATTGTGAGCGTAGGAAAAGTGTAAATCTCATCATGTCTTAATCATTCGACACTAATAACAACTTTTACTTATCTCCTCCCATTCTGCCACCGATTGTCAAAATGGACGCAGATATTTTAGACATTCCCTCCCCTTATTACCCCCCAACGTGCTATCATTCAGCGCCTTAATAATCTAGTTTATGGCCTTATTGTGAACATCACGTTCATATAAAGATAAGACTGCGAACCCACTTTCCCCACCCCACGGATGTGGCCCTCCTCCTACCCATTAGGGCCCTGTCACCGGCACAATACACCGACCAGAAGCTTGGCATCGCCCTCGGATAACAGGAATTGTCTGCCCTGATGGGAGTTGTCACCACCGATGAATCTAGAGATAACCCATGAACTGAGGTGTAACACTTGTATATTCATCCCACACCTGATGAACCTAATTACCGACTACCATCGAGCGCAGATAAGCGATCTTGACTTCATTCATGCATTTTCACCTAATTTTCCATTTAAACGACACTATTTTTATTTTAAACAATCGTGGCTCAACACAAGATGGTTTGGGGGAGTCCTGCTGGGCGAGCATTATCCCTCCCTATTCTTGCCATTCGAAGCAATTTTCTCTCCTCTCCGGTGTCATCTCTATGTGAATACCCCGTCGATCGTCTTTGTTGGCCGGCAATGTTAGCCACACTGAAAGCACCATTTTTCTTGTGCGCGCATTTAGTGGCAATTAAAGAACCCACATGCTGATGTTAGTTTCCACAGAGTTTGTTGGCAGATTTCGGGCGGCGGCGTGTCTCGATGGACATGCACCGTCTTTCTCGGTGTTTGCACGAGGACTTGTGCGCCTATTCTTTCACGATTCATGCATGCATTGTGTCCAGAATGTCAACACATTTCCTCAATATACGACTTAGTCATCGTCATGGAAATTAAAATGCGCTCTGAGATTTTAAACACAATGCATCCTAGAGCAAAGCAGATGCATTCGATCGACGTTTAATCTTAATTAGATGAAAATACCCACGCGCTTAGATTTTATGATTGGCTAGAACCGCAAATGGCTGTTTGATAGTTTGATTTAGGGGTAATAATCAAAATACTCATACCAACATAAGAGAACTAGACTTTTGACCTGCGAATGGCGCTAGATGGTCTTGTCATAGCTGTTTCACGTAGTGATTTAGGGAATATAATTAAGACGCTATTATTCCAAATTAAAAGCACGATGATGAGCCTCCAGGGCTTGGCCTCGAGTCGTTATTGTAATGAGCTCTCAGGTGCCCATTCCATCACCATTAATACAATTCTGCGCGTCTTGCATAACGCCAGACAAGATGCTCCTGGTCACATATTGTCCCTTTTAATGACGACGTCCACCGAGGCCCCTTTAGCTACAAAGCACATGACCAACACAGGAATCGCCATTTCATTACACCTTCTGCTAAATACCTGACACTCTTACAGGAGCGCTGAGAGGGGCTCCCAGTCTCGCGCCCCACCTCCTTCCCCCACCACAAGTGTCATCAACCCCGCGCTCGACCAATCAGGCGAATGTGCGTTGGTCATGTGACTGGTTGCGGGTAGCCCGCTCAGATTGATGACTTAAGTAGTAGGTACGGCAGGTAGGCGTGTAGTTGGACGTGAGAAGCCAGGATAGCGTGAACACATGCGTGATGTCTGTGTTATTCCTCGCGTACCGCAGTTAACCAGCAATTGGAATAGGCACTTTGCGGGCTATTGCCACCCGGGATATTACTATCATTCACTTGGATTTAATAGCGCAAGAGGTCAGTGTAACTGTTACTTGAACTTGTTAACTAAAACACACATATTTTAGATTTACCACGCGGGTTGCTTTTTGACCCTCACGACTTTCAAAAAACTGTCCCTGTCAACTGAGTAGAATGGAATTTGTCACGCCGGCGACGAAGTTCGCTCTCTGTATTAACTTTTGATAAGTTATTGACACTTTGCGTGTCAAGACAGAAAGTTTGTCTTTTACGAACGGAATAGGGTCCTTGGGCTTTTATAAATATCACTGTTTGTTAACCCCGGGACACCCATAAAACAGCATCTGATGGGACAGTTTGCGCATGGTAACCCATTAAAAGTGTTTTATTCTGTGAGAGGGTTCACAATTCACACGTAGCATTCATCAACATTTCAAATCCAACCCTATTTTGGGGTTGTTCGCAAATATATTGATTTGCCGGCAATGTGCTTTAATCTTGCAGCCAAGGACACTTGTTTTTATGGAATTATATTTCTTTGAAAACAAGACCTATTCGGTTAGGTTCAACCAAAGTTACTAATCATCTGATTCTCAGGGGATTATGCTCGCTGTGAGAAACAAATTGTAAGACAGACGCGAAATATCATCCATACCATTTCTGACATGGGTGAATACTGCGATTCAAATCAAAATACCAATCTACTTTGCATTCATAAGCCGCGCTCAATTCTAAAATTACCGGGTAGTTGTCATCAGTGGTGCATGTTTCACGATGTTTTGGTGGAAATCCTTTGAGCCCCCGTTAATGTTTCACAACGGAACGAGCCGCTCTCTGTACCGTCGACAATACTCTGTTGACCCGTGCTTGGATTTCACTGGCCCCTCTTTGTGGGTTTACCGGAGACTAATTCTAAACGTGTTCTCCTTTAACCTTCTCTCCGACAGAGCCGCCACAATTGTTGATTTCGGCTCTACTGGGAGCGCGTGAATTTAAGAATTATTTATTCATATGTTTGAATTTGCGGCTATGTCACACATATAACCCGCGCGTACAGTGAGTTTATCAGAGTGTGCTCGTTACTTAGTGCCCGGTTTTGTCCCGGATTATTCGGCGGAAGAAGTAACGACATGACATAGCGCCTACCCTAGGGCGATGCTCTACCTCTTGTTAGGTCCTAGTTTATATTTACTATCCTGGACCTAGTGAGACATGAGAGATAGCTAAGACTGTTGTGTCTGTTCATTAATATACAGCAGACAGGCCTTGGGGAGACCTCACATCCCACTGTTTTCTGTATAAAACCATGTGTCTTTAGGGTGAGGTTTTTTATCAGTTTTAAGGCGGTGTAGAAGCGACCCCCTGATGTTACCAGTGTAAGACGCATGATGATATCACAAATGATTGATAAGTTTTGTAGCACCGCTTTCATCAGGTTACTTTTAATTGCGCACCAAACATGTAGGACGTCTTTGAAGTGCCCCTTCGGCTTCATTTTCATTTGAAAAGCTTGAAGGGTTATAGTCTCTGAACGTCACCGAAATGTAGGATGGCACATTGAATGTGCACAAATTGCCTCCAAAAAGGTGTGAGCCGGGAGTATTGGTTTCTCATATACCCAGATTCATCTCGATATAAAGCTGTTGAATCCGTTAATCACGTGAAATCTAAAACTTCTATCGTTACCACAGACCAGATGGATCGGTGAGAGGCATTGAGAGGGTGCTAAAAATTGTCTCTTGTCTCAGAGTAAAAAGTGATTTGCAGTTATTCCTCATCGCATGGGTACCAAAACACAAAGCGAATATCATATCACTTTTTACCCAAGATGCCCTTCTTTTATCGCAGAAACTTATTTATTAGTCACAGCTGTCAACATACCACCTCGAACGCCGTGACGACTGTGTTAATTTAGTCAGCTTTCAGGGTTACAAAAACACCATTCTATTTCACCTTTCCCTGCTTACTCTACATTTTAGAAATCAAAACAACAACCCGGCAATGTTTTTTCACACAGGGTTCACGAGTTGAACCTTTACACGTTTTACAAATACCCACCAGGTAGTCAGAAGACGAAACTTATAAACGTATAATAATATTTGCCAAGCAAAACCATCAGCAATTTATAATTGTAATTAGGCGGCATAAATACTTGTAAAGACCGTTGTCACAACGAATTTACCTGACTAGTTAAGGTACAGATGTGATTACACAGGTAAATGGATTAAGGTGATGATGAGGTGTGAAACTCTTATCGTTAAGCAGGAGGGTGGTCTGTTGATACTGTGGCTTACTTGGACGTGCATACCTCAGTCCCCCAGTCACCCCAGCCCCGGTACACCCCTCTATCAGTCATCAGCAGGAAATCCTATTACGTACACTCAGATGTAAGATTATTGACAAAGATGAAGGCTTCTGAATAAAATACAGGGGGCAGCAAGTGGATATTTACCCAGGGTTTAGCGGGCATCAGCCATATGACGTGGTTAAGCCACGTGCATATTATATTCTAGTTAGAGCCGAGTTGCTGACTGTTGATGCTCGGCTTATAGAATGCATCGAGAGGTATTACACATGAATTGTGTTTCCTGGGGAACAGGTGGGCAGGACCCGGAGAGGGGAAACACTAGGGCCCTCCACGCCTCCTCAATTAGTCACCATGCATTAATGATATTAATTCAACATCGGACACATGGCATATGACGCCCCGGGTAATGTATTGATCTTTAATACGTCACATAGGTTGTCAGCAATCTCTGACCACCGCCCCTTTCTATGTTCTCTCAGCCACCTTTCCCCTCGGCTAATAAGGTGGGGAGAATGAGCACGGGCGCTGACGAGGAGAGGGTTCTGGATTGGTATTGTCGGTTATTCGACCAGTTTTCAGGCAAGGATATAATATCGAAATGCATGCGCACAATGCACGTTTCCCGACATTGTCCGAGGGCCAGGCCAAACACTAGGCGAGGTAACAGTCGAATGCTGCTCAGGCTCCCACAAGATCAATGCTTTAATTACACATCGAAGCCTACGTGCCGATATTTTATAGGCATTAAAGTCACAACGGTTGAAATAGTTATCGCCAGCTGAGAGTAGCACAAATGATGGCTGGTGGAAGAAGGTGGCCGCCATAAAGGGCCCGGGTTCAGAATGTTTAATCCCGTCAGGTGAAGCACTTCCTATCTAATCACCTCCAATTCTACTGTAGCCATTATAACCCCTGACCCCCGCTTTATGCCACGGATTTAATGAATTTACACCACTGTGAAAGGGCAGTGCTCCTATTTTCACACAGATTAATCGAACAATGATTTAAGTGAATCAATTACAAGAGTGGCAAAAGCCGCCTTTTGTTTTCCTCATCCTGCCCCAAATAATTACCACCTGTTCACCGGTTAACCATTGTTTTTCACCGCCTTTAATGATATATTTAAAACAATTAATGAAGTATAGCCCGGGTAACGTGCGTGCGTGTCTATTCTTTATCTTTAAATATATCTATTATAGTGATGGCCATTTCACGTTCCTTGTTTTGTATTTGCAGAATTAAGCCCGTTGATAGCGTGTGTTGAGAAACTGACGACGAATTGATCATTGACCATTCCGCCCTTGATCATGCCCTGGTGCAAACGCTTACCGGAACAATAACCTCAGAATCGGACACAATGCTGAATTCTACACTCATTTAAAGGCTAAAGAGATTATCGGAAAAAGATAGCATACAAGTCTATGTCGTATTGACCGGTCTTTTTAATTAGAGGCAGGATTTTTATCACTAGCATCGATGTGTAGGGCTGGCTGAAGCAGACGACATAGTGTAAGTTTCGGCGGGAATATTACGTATCACTATCGAGATGGCGTCTACAAGTTTAACAATTACCCTGACTGGACAGGCTGTAATCCTCTTAGGGCTGCTGGCCTCCATTACAAGCGGCCAGAATGACGAATATTTAACCTTTGAAATATTTGAGGAGATTCCCGCACCGTTTTTCGTCGGCGACATCATACAATCAGCGGAATTACGAACTAAACTAAACGCCAGCATTGTGAACAACCTGGAATTCTCAATATTAACTGAAGGGAACGAAGACGCTAAATATTTTGACATCGGTAGCGATGACGGACTATTGATGAACCGACAGCTGATAGACCGAGAAGTGTTGTGCCCGAGACTCGTCCAGTGCGTCCTCGATCTAGATATCGCCACCCACAGCCCACCTGACCATTTCGAGGTAATCAAAGTGAAGGTGACAATATCTGATCGAAATGACAACGCGCCGAGATTCCTCCAGTCGGAGATATCACAAGCGATATCCGAAGGCACGTCCTCCGGTTACAGTTTCACCGTGCCCACCGCAGATGACGTCGACGGACCCCAATACGGCGTGAAATCTTACGTCATGACGTCACAGTCCTCCCTTTTCGAGCTCAAAGTTGTAGAAAATGATGATGGCTCTGTCAGTAATTTGTATATCGTGTTAAAAGATAAACTGGACCGCGAGGACCGGGAAGAGTACGATTTACGAGTAGAAGCCCGAGATGGCGGGGCCCCACCGCTGACGGGAGCTCTGAACGTGCACATTACCGTGTTAGATCTGAACGATAACTTCCCCGTGTTTGACAGTGATTTATACGTGGCCGAAGTGCGCGAGGACACCGCACCAGGGACCTCCATATACCAGGTGACCGCCACCGATCCGGACGCCGGAGCTAACGGCGAGATCGTCTACGGTTTCACCATCCAGACCTCGCACTCCTACGGGCATCTCTTCACCATCCGCAACACGACCGGCGAGATTTTCGTTGTCGGTGATTTGGACGCCGAGCTGACGGAGACGTGTAATTTGGCGGTGACGGCGCATGACCGCAGCGTCGAGTCTCTGCTCGCCGAGTCGCGAGTCATCGTTAACATACAGGACGTGAACGACAACCCGCCTAAGATCACCGTGAACGCGCTGACCGTCTCCGGGAGGGTCGAGTTGCCGGAGAGCAGTCCGCCCGGTAGTTTCGCCGCCTACCTCTCGGGAACCGACCCCGACTCGGGGGACAACGGCGAGTTTTTGTGCATCCTCTCCGACCCCAGCGGGAAGTTCCAGGCCGAGCCCCAGCGAACCCCTGGGGAGTTCAAACTGGTGAGCACCGGGAGGGTGGACCACGAGGAGACGGCAGAATATCTGACAGAGTTTACATGCAGAGACAACGGCCAACCAGCGCTAACCTCCACCAAAATCATCAACATCAGAATAATAGATGAGAATGACAATATGCCACAGTTCGACAAGCAACATTACTCAGTCATCATTAAGGAAAACAATGCTTTAGGTGATGGAATCATTCAGGTTAAAGCGACTGATCCTGACTCGGGTAAAAATGGCGAGATATTGTACAGTATCGTAGGTGATGAAGGAAAATATTTAGATATTAACCCCATCACTGGTAACATATCAGCTGCTGTCGTGTTCGACTACGAGGACTTCAGCAACCTGACCGTTAAGGTCGTTGCCAGGGACCAGGGAGAGACGGCTACTGAAACATTTACATTCATCCACCTGGTGATATTAGATGAGAATGACAACGCCCCCTTGTTTAATCCGACCACCTACGAGTTTAGGGTCATGGAGAACCAGGACATAGGAACAGATGTAGGTCAGGTCACGGCTTCTGATGCCGATTCCCTTGGGTACAACGACTTCCAGTTCTACCTCCAATCGAGCACCCTGGCGATGGCAACATTCACCATAGAACCAAACAGTGGTCGTATTTTCACGAGGAAACCTCTGGACAGAGAAGAGATGGACGTATTTACCCTGGTGGTTGTTGCTGCGGACAGAAACAAACCAAACCTGTTAAGCACCGCCACGGTAACCATCATAGTTGCTGATGAAAACGACAACCCGCCTGTGCTCAGATTCCCATCCCGCTACAACAATACAATCCATGTGTCCAATATGGCACCCGCGGGATTCATCTTAACTCAGATATCCGCGATAGATCAGGATGAGATTAACACTGAGAACTCACGGCTCAGCTACTCATTCATCCGCAACTCAGCCAAGGGCGTGTTCTCTATAGAGGCGGACACAGCCGCCATCTCCGTGAGTGAAGATCTCTCCCGCAAGGACAATCAGGTGTACGAGTTAGTTATACTGGTGCAGGACCACGGTTCTCCTCCGTTAGCCACGGAGACCACACTCAATGTCGTCGTCAATAAATCTCTCTCCTTCCCACATAATCTACCCGGAGGACAGGGAAGCAGGGACGGCAGCATGGGAGGACAGAATCTGACCATCGTTATAGTGGTCGCCGTCATCTCCTGCGTTCTCATACTCTTCCTTATCGTTGCCATTGTGATTCTCCGCCGGCAGGAACAGAAGCGCCGGAGTACGAACTATCTAAACGTGCTGTTCGGTGACCAGACTAAGCTGGCCGGGTCCGGGGGACCGGCAGGTCAGACCGACAATAAAACTAAGCACGTTAAAAGTAACAATGTTCCTAATAATAAAACGGCGACAGGAAGCCAGAACAATACAGGGTACAGCAATAAAGTTGACATCAACGACGAGACTGGAGGTATTAGACAGGTAAGCACAATTGATTTCATATTCAAATATTCAAATTCTGTCCCACCTGTCCTTCATGATACAGGTAAATGATGATTATATTAATCTACCTGGATTAAGCAGATGATCTTCTTCGCCCCACACAATATACGACCTTAGCGGGGTGTTGAACTGGGAGCGGTTTATTTATCGGAACAATAACTGACCCTGACTTTAGTTGTTGAGTGTTGTGATTTAATTTCCCTCCTGCATCGATTCCGTATTGTCTACCCAGTTTACTTTCGCCGGCTGTTCTCATGCGGTGTGAAATGTTGATATTAAATAGTTTGATTAATTAGTCACAGCGCCGTGGTCAATGCGAACAATGCCGTATTTACGTGACCCCTAAACAATTGAATGCCTGGATTGGGAAGGATCGCTTAAGAATCTATTTCACTTTTGTTGAAGCATCCAAAAGCTCAATTAAGGGCTGTGGATTTCCTGAATCAAAATAGCTGCCATAGTCGAATTTCCCATACTAATAAAATGTCGCATTGCCACTCGATTCCATCCATCGAGCAAGAACAAAAGCGGGCTGCGTTTATTGAAAGCTGTCGCTTATTCATCGTCTCAATATCATCGTCAATCAAAATGTCAGTTTGCATGCTGACATGCAGTTTTTATACCTCACTAATGTAGATTTGCGGTAGAAATACTTTGATATATGCGTTTTCCATTCACGTCACTTAATTGGAATGAATAAATAAGATTTATGTGCGATTGACAAATGACGACGCCATATTAAATTGCCAGTGCGCTGCTGTAAAATCAGTCTGAACTCTTTCGGTAAACTTCACCGCTCGTCTGGTGTTTGATGAACCCCTCCAAGGAGCTTTGCGGTTGCATCTGAGGAACTGTTCTCCGGCTTCTCCTTGGTAGCTGGACATGACATGATGAATGGAGACAGTGGTTAGATTATGTCAGAACACACACGACCGGTGCATAACCAACCCCATAACAATACCGCTTGCCTGCACCAGAGTCCAGTTCAAAGGCCTACACTAATTGTGCGCACCTTTTTGCTTGTGTGGGTCTCCATTGGCGCACCTGCGCCTTGCTGATTATCCGGCAAGGTGTGCGCGGATCAGGTAATCAGGAGATTATTCATCACTTTACCCTTGACTTTGTTGTCGTGGTTACGAGACTTAATCACTACTCATCATGATGGCATCACGTCTGTCTCAGCAGTCAGTCACAGCTCCACCTTTATCTGCGGCATGCCCGGCACAAGTCTGTACGAAATCAATGTCTCTGATCTCCTGGTTTAAATACTCTGCTATTGCATGGCTTCGCTGGACACCCTACAGTGGTGACATTGACCAGGAGCAACTGTGACCAAAATCTGGAAAACTTTGCGCTGAATGTCATGTTTATCTGGCCGATTGACCTATTTCTGATCAGTAAGCACGAATCAGTAGAGACTTAAGACTGAATCGCTTTCACGTCTAGTGGTGTTGATATCTTATTTATTTGAGAGCTATAAACGTGGGTTATTCAGTTGTTATTTACTGTCGAGCTGTTGACATCCTGATAGAGGAAGTTCACCTGTTGGCTTGTTATAATACTGGACCACCACAGCACAGGTTACATCATACCTGTGTAATATAATCCAGGTGATGAAACCATCGTTCCAACTACACGCTTAATTAAATACTCTCAATCTCAGCTGCCTTGTTATAATATCTAATCGCTACCCTTAGCAATATTGAAAGAGGCTAAACAGATACCCCATCAGCAGATGCATATTCAGGCCCTAATTGAGATATTTGATGAACATGAGAGCTCTAATGTTATTTATTCGAAAAATAATGTTACACATGTACTGATGAGCGTTGAATGTTCTGTTTTTCACCAAATCGTCATGAATTTTCGTACCGCTTCGTCCTTTGAACTTAGCTCGAGTTGCAATCGATTAAACCTTTCGATGTTTAGTCCCTTTTCAGACCAGTTTAATGTTTCTCCCCTATTCGTTATCTTATAATTACCGGTTGCAAACGATAGATCCTGTACGAACCGTGTCACTATTGCGCCAGAGCTTTGATACCAACCTGTGTTTGTGGACAGACAAGCAAATATTGTCAGAAGCAGCATTGATTGTGTCCGCAGACTCCAAATAATAGTGACACTCACTTGTGGATCACCTGAATGGCGGAAAAAATCGTTTTATTTACGAGTATAAATGTATCGACCATTACTCACTGTTCTGCCTGTCACATTAAGTCTAATTGCTGTGAGTCATGTGTGAAAATATTGATGTTTCACGTGTAAAATGTTTCAACCATTTTCGCCCACCACCTCCCAAGCCGTGGGATATTTATTTTACTCGTCCACGCTGACCATATCCTGTCCCACGCCAGAATCGACTTGTATCTATGGGGCACCAGGGAAAACCCTGCCAATTATAGGATTTCGGCTAACGATCACAATTAGTTGTAATGGTATATTTCTGAGATGTGCCCCTCATAATGACGTCCATCTGCCCGATGATGAGTTTTTGATGGCTGCTCCTTTGATGACTGATGGCTTTTGCATCTTTTGCACGTCTTGGCAACGGCAGAACAAAAGGGGGATGTATTATTAAAGAGCGCCGCACTGTTATCATGTGTCTACTGAGTAGCATCATCAACTACTCGACAGACGAGGTGCGAATGTTTATCCCCAACGTGAAATGACCGCCAAGTACCACGGACTTTCTCTTTTATTAGCAGACTTCCGATTAGTTATGCCCACCTACAATAATATCACTTTTACAATCTAACTGGTGGCCATTTGAGCCTGTTGAATTTCCCCTCAAGCATGTGTAGAATCAGTGCTGAAATCTCTCCAAAGCACTTCGTGTCGGCCTATTTCAAAATTGGCATACTTTAAACTGGCCAAGGACCTTGGACGTTGTTCAAAGACCAAAGAGAGGTCAAAGCGGTAGGAAATTGGTGGAAAACGTCTCCCGTTGTTTCCATATGCTCTTGTAACCTTATGCTACAATCGTTGGTGCGTTGAGTGTAGACACGTTATACAGAGAATACATGTGCATGACCGTTTACGTTTCCACGTGTGGTCGGTTTGAAATATTTGGATATTTTAGGGTGGGAATCAGCGACGATGGTTATTGTTTGGTCTGTGAAGAGGGGGCGTGCTTTCTTACTGTGTCTCTTCAGGCCTCGAGGCGGAACGCAACATGTGTCTGTTTGAATAATTAGATTTCACACCCCTCACAGAAGCCCTCATTATTTTTATAAATAAGCCTTTTGTGACTCTCTTCTCCTATTGTAGAAGATTTGCGCTTCCAGCCGTTCCTGTTATGGCACGGCTTTGTTTTAACGTGTTAAGCACCCTCAAGCACCCTGTAGTTTACGGAGCGCTTGCTGAGCCATTAACCAGACGTAACCGGCAAACTTTCCCTTAATACAGACACGCACTGGAGCCAGCCACCACATAAACCCAAATATTTATTCATCAAATGTGGATTATTTATATTAAAGAGCCGTGGCGTTTGACTTGGGTCAGATTGAAGTGACCCTCTCGATACGTTAATGTTCATTTATCCTTGTCTTTTACCACTCACGTTTCCGTTCTCCAGACCCGTTTGTTTTGCTCTTCAGCTTTTGTCAATGTTTTGAAATGGTCTTATGCAAGAGTGCCACATAAGTGTCTGAAATCAGGTATAGCAAGCTGGTAATATTTGGACATCAAAGAGGCCTGACATCGCCTCTTTTACACAACCTCGTGCACATGTAGCCATTAGATCACAATGTTTGATATCTTAATAGTTTTATTAGGCGAGCTTTTAAAAGGAACAACACTTAATGGGTCAGTACAAAAGGTTAAGCTTACATAATGTGACTAAATATTTTATAAGATTAGCACTTTCACAGCGAGGACGAAAGTCTTGACTTAAAGGGCTTCCTCCATTGTCCGCCGAGCCATTATCTAACCCTAATTGTTTGGCAAATATTCTCAGATTGAACTGAGCAGCATTGTTGATGAAATTAAAGGGCAGCCGTTCGAATAAGTCATTGATGGTTAAACTATGTGAGGGTGATTATGAACAAAACAGCAAATCCTTTCACTTGTACATAAAATATCGTGTTAATCCTCCTCATTCAGGTGAGGAACAGCCATGTTTACATGGCGTGAGGTTTATACAGAAATCCCAGCAGCCATTACTGTTACGGATTAAAATATACATATGTATATCTCAAATTTTGTAAATTACTGTATAATTTCGTAGAACGTGATTATACTAATCTAGGCAATCACTGGTCATTATAGTAGTTAATCAATAATGCTAGCCGTCAGATACATACTACATGTATGTTATAAAACCCTC
>JAXGGS010471151.1:1312-11511 GCA_035585475.1 Armandia brevis
TTACGCCTTCACTACTAATCATCTGTAGGGCATGGTTGACCCGGGCGAAGCTGTGTCAATCACGTTAAAAAGAGAATTCGGAGAGGAAGCGCTTAATATGTTAGAAGTTAGTCCGGAAGAGAAGAAGCTCTTACAAGCCAGCGTTAACGAAATGTTCAGTCATGGAATCGAGGTGAGATACAGAGGATGACCTTCTCTCTGTCCCTGACCCCTAATCAACGTTTCTCATTTCTAGGTGCAGAATGCATGAACAGCCAAGGGACCGGAACATAGACTGACGAGAGTCGTAGCCGATTTGTTTTAGTTAAATATAACAGCATGTATTTTCCAACTACATTAGGGCATGGTTAATCCAGGTGAACAGATTAGTATAACTTTAAAACGAGAATTCGGAGAGGAAGCTTTAAACTCGTTAGAGTTAACGGAAGGGGACACGGACCTCATGACTAGACAGATTAACGATTTCTTTGCTCACGGAAGCGAGGTAACTTGTGGAATTGTAGATATGAGCTAAAGCCACTAATATTTACCGGCATGCTTTATTAGTGAATTCCGTCACTGGAAAGGCCTCCATGCACGATTAACAAACACGTCTCACGTCTTTAGAGGAAAACTTGTGTTTTACTCATAACTTTTGCTTAAGTAGTCTCTCTGAATGAGGCATCACAGATGTGTTTTGCAGGCTGGGGTATAGCCAGAAATGTCTCCGCGCACTAAGACTGGTGTTTTTCAACCAGTTTTTATGCAACTACTAACCCACATTGTATATGTACACATTCCAGGTATCTGTCGCAAGCTGACTATGTTTCCTCATTAAAAGAGTGTCATTTTATTCCACACTAATGCAGCCTTCTAGCGAATAGAGTACAGTAGCCGTTCATTGCATTACGCTGAATTTCGCGAGATCTACGACTACGTTAATGTGAGGGGCTACTGTATCTATGATTTACGTTTTCATGCAGCTCAAGTCATTCACAATTTGCTTCATATCCCATCTGCTTGTAGACGAATGCGCGTTGCAAATAATAAGATATTCATTTTGCTAGGGCGTTATTGAAATCTTTCAAGTATCATAAATTACCCCAATGTTTGTCATTGACCTCGACTTATTAATATTTTTGACAGGGTAATGATAAAATGTTTCAAATTAAAAATTGAACTGAGTATATACAAATTTAGCCTTCTAACTACTTAAACAGATTATCGAATTTTTAAAAATAGTTTTACCTATTAAGGCTTTTTTAGATTGCAAAATGCAAATCCCTCTTATGATTTACCATTAATTTGTAATTTGTTTTCGTTTCCGTAGGTGTATAGGGGATATGTAGATGATCCTAGGAACACAGATAACAGTTGGATGGAAACCGTAGCTTATAATTTCCACGACGAGAATGGAAAAAGTGTGGGACGATTTAAACTTCACGCCGGTAAGAAAATAATTAAATGAAGGGCTGGACATTTTTAATGGGCTGACTTTAACTCAATCAGAAACACGTTTGTGGCTGTTTCTCGTCAACTGTCTATTTATCTTTTCACTACCATATATATGGTTCTAAGTGAAAATAATCACCCCAGAAATGATAAAACTCCCGAGATGTACACAAAATGTCGGTGAATTTGGCTGACCGTTTCCATCACTGCTCCTTCAACAATTATTGAAATCGGCTCATATTAATGTTCTTTTTATATACTAATAGGGGACGACGCTGTGGGCGTGAGATGGACTGATTTAGATGCCAACCTTAAACTGTTTGCGTCCCATGTAGACTTCATTCACGAGGTAGCCAAGCGACTGGACTGCCACTGGGAATAAATTAGGATAATTATTAAAAACGGTATTCAATAGATGCAATTTTAACTTTAAAAAAATCCCGATACTTAGTTATTGGCACTAGATTACTGACTATCCATATCCTTAAAATGTAGACACCAGTTATGTAATTAGCATATTTTACATCGTCATTGAATTGAATTTCATGATTGTCTTGTCCGAAATCAGTTTACCAACTTCTCACTTTCAATATCATATGAAGGCAGTATAGATATGATATTATTATATCTAATCATATATATGTATATACATAGTAAACGGTGCTACCCTGCGAATACACTTACATACATGTACATGTAGGTACCGTTTCATATAAATAGGCAAGCTTCACCTACAGGTTCAGTGGATGTATAGGGTTTTTAAATCTGTCAGATTCATGGTTGTATCGGTCATGCTTACATACATGTACAGTTTCATATTTGCATAACTCTGCATGTAATTGAGCATTTGCCTGTAAAGAGATCAATGTTTGATATTAGACATGTACAAAAGAAATATTATCTGTATGACATAAAGTTTCCGCCACGATCTACGTAATCTTTCACTGGAACAATGCATATACATGTACATGTATATATGTACACGAATTACAATGATAGAAAGTCGTATAATTTTGGTTGGTACAAGAACGTTTTACATTGCCATGGGATCTGTTTAATCCATATAAGCCTTGGATTTAACAAGCTTAAATATGTCCATACACGTCAGCTGCTATAACCAAGTGCAACACTGAAACGATTATAAATTATCATGTGCTTATTCTGTATATGGGATTTAATGATTACTTGAATAATTACGACCTTTGCTATACTGATTAGGGTTTACAGGATTCATGAATTTTTGCCAAAACTTACACATCTGGTGTCAAAATCTTCGTTACTTCAGCGATATTTGCTCTGTCAATTAATCTGTCATTTGATCATCGATTGTAATATATATCTGTGATACGCCCTAGTCCGTACTTTCTATTTTGCTACTTGCATACTCAAATCGAACAATCTTCCATTTTCACCAACGCTCATGCTTCTTTCATATGGCTCGTCTCTTGTGGTTAAGTTTGTGACTGTCAGCCCCCTACGCAGAAATTGAATGATAAGATCGTGAGAGTATGTATGCACACGTTATTACTCCGGTACATGTAGTAACATTATGTATTTATACATGTACATGTACATTTTTTGTACATTTAATTGTTAACCTAAGTGCCACGTTTCTGCGTAATGTAATTATTGTTTCTTAAGAATCGTCTTTCTCCCCTACGTTCAACATAACAAGCCTGTCTCCTGAGTGATTGTGCGACTTTTATATGCTGAAGGTTATCTAGATAGGTGACATTTACCGTGTCAACACCTTTGTATATATATATTGCATGCATTTTCTCATAATTTTTCAAAGTTGTTACTGTAGATATAGTTGAAAACGATTTCACCGAAATTAAGCAGGATGTGTTTTTTTAAAAACATATTGGAAGATTAGTAGAAATTATAGTATGTTTTAGTACCGGTAATTTGATATGTTTAACACTTTGGCGGATGAGATTGTTCCTTATTTCTGACTGATACACTTGTACAAAACTAGTCAACGTCAGATGTCATAATGATAAATAGATTATACATACAGTGACCCCGTAAGCGGGTTTGGATAAATATAAGGGGCGCCGATTTTATTTGAATTTAGACGTAATAAGTTAAATGTCAGTAAATAAAACTATTTAATATGTTCCATCAAATTATGACGTATATTATTGTGGTAATGAGGACACTCCTCGAAATCTAAATGTCACTGATTATCTTCATGAACATGTAATCGAACCTTCACTACATACTCTTGTCAATAAGTCTATGAGATAACTGATGTGGTCATTTTTATATAAGAACAATGCATCTAATAATGAATAAAATAGAAATTAGATTTATGTATATCCACGAAGCTCTATAAGTGTTACCCAATGATGGTAATAAATATGAAATACCAGATATACATGTAATAGGATTTTTTAATTATTTATTCAATTTCGACAATGATGAGTAGTCGTTTTCCAGCCTTTCCTTATATTAGACAAAATGAACTAGTAAATGAAAAGTTTTATGGTTAAAATGCCATTAATTATTTATGGCTATCATAAGAAAGACGTTAACTTTACTACTAAGAGCTCACACCCGCGAGCGGTATCGATTAGCTCGCCCACCTGACTGGTGATGTGAGCAGGCTTCCTTAAGAGATTCGCATTTTCGCGCGTTTACTTACTAGGAATTGTGGGCCGGGCTCGAGCGCCTAATAACAAAGGCCGGGCGTCCATAGAAACCCGTGCATATACAATGTGATTACTACCACTACGCTCGATCTATATACCAGCGGTGGGGATTAAAGCTCGCCCACAACACTGACAATGTGGATATCAATCAGAAAAGAACCGTTTCATTAAATCACGGAGCACGAACATTTCATTGGAGGGAGTAAACGTGTTTTGACATTGTCCTGTGTGGAGTTGGTGAACTTTTAGAACTTGTTGATTAACGGAAAGGTGAGTACCAACTGGTTTAATATTACTGATAACTGTGAGCATGTACACTCTAAGACGTGCATGTATAAGTCAAGATTAAACAGTAAGGTCGTATAACATGACGGCATATTCTTGGTAGTTTATGGGACATTCTAAAAATGGCAGTGTACGTTTATTCATAATCGTTTTATGTTGTGGTTTTCCTGGTTCCCCCTATTATTGAGTTAATAAGATATCGAAAGTTGAGAAATGACAGTGAGTTTATGTAACGATAAGTTAGAATTGCTTTGTTTAATATTTGTGGTGTGTCAACTGAACGACACCGCTAATTCACGATGCTTATATTAAAGGTGAAAATTCAAATTTCTTCTACTCTAGACTTATCTAAGTGAATTATTACTTGCATGTGGTTTACTATCGTGGAGCGATCTCACTATATTTAGTTGTTAGTTATTTCGCCGCGGCACAAGTCACATGTCCGGGAAGGATCGCCGTAGTAAATTTGTGATCATAAAAAGTGATGTTGTTTTGACAAACTGAGGTGTCGTTTGTTTTCGGTAGCCGTGGATTTTCCACGATTGCCTCATATTTACACACACTTTCCCAACGACGATAGAGTATTGCCATAACATAAATAATCCCGACCACCCGTCCGCCTCTCCGCGCTATCTCTATTCTCAGCGTGAATTAAGCACGCTCCTCTTCAACCTCTCCCTGAGAACTCCATAAACGGGATAAATCAGGCACTCTAACGCGAGTATACACAACTCTTATCTTTATACGTGATCCTCATCGTTATTATAGAGCTCCCAGTATCTCACATCTGCTGTGATATTGACCGCGGTATTGTCCGACAAGTTTGTGTAGTCAAAGCTCAGAGGTTCTGTTGTGGACTCGGCGATAAATTACTTGTGTAGATAATGCGGATATATGAGGCATCTGACATATAAATTAGCATCATATGTGTTGTCATATCGATCATTTGATTAATCTCGCAGTGTACAGACCCCGTGCTTTATTTATTCTCATGGGTTGCGCATATTCATCGCCCAACTGGGTTCGATCATGGCGACGCGATTAAGAAAATATTCCCACCGAAGGCTGAATTCAGCCGCAACACGTTTACGGATATGTCCACGTATAAAACAATTACAACGTATCGATAATCTGCATAACTGCTTTGTTCTATGGATTAACATTATCTTAATCCAATGTCGCGGGGAGCGCTACATGTACAGCGGTTTACATCAAATCGTAGCCTGTTGTGTGCCTTAGTCATACTAGTAAGAGTGGTAGCGGATTAACGAATCTATAGAATCACCTTTCTAAACCATTTAACTAATCCTAATCCCAGTTAAATATCACCGCGAGCAACTGTTGTTATCTCCATCAATGATCGCCAAGTCACTTAACACAGTTTTACTTTCCTGTCTCCGACTCCGTTAGAGCAGGCAGCGTACCCAGCTTCCCATGAACAGTAAATAACAACAGTTTGTCGAGCTGTCGCCGTTGCGTTGGTGGAATCGACCTTTCTACCGTCGTGTGGTTAGAATTTGTTCTGCTCGTTTACGTGGATGACTTTATTGAGCGACCAAATGCCACCGAGTCACACGATATAATTCAGTGCAACTTCATGCGGTATAAACGGTGACGTTTTAACAAATCAACAGAGTCAAAATGTTTATTGCGACAGTGAAGTGTCTGTTTTAATGACACCCTATCCTGCATATGATTGTGGATCTACTCTGACGTCTGTTGCTCAGGTAAGATCGGAGCTTCCGAGCAATAAGCTTGAAGAATTGGAATCGAATGTCCTGCTGTGGATTATGCAAATAATCTTATTACCTGGAGTAATTTCTCATGAAAGATTAAGAAATTTCATTTGCTTCTAAAAGTGTGTATGGCATATTAAGCATTGGCGTTATGAGCTGCGGGGTTAACTAATGAATATCCGCTCTCAGGAACAGTTTCTTCCTACGTTGCCACCATATAGAATGGTTCTTAATAAACGGGCCAGAATCCGCTAAACGATCAATATTAGTAAATAAGTCTGACATGTTAAGCATGGATTTTATAACATCGTGCCCGTTGCTATATTAATGGGACAACAGTCAAGCTGAGTGGGTTATCTTTTTACGCGAAGCCAATTAACAACCGTGACACAGTTATTCTTTTTGATCATTATTTAAGCAGAAGACACTCTGAATCCACTTGGGTATGCTCGAAATTGTCAACCACGTTCTTCACTCATTGAGCCACAACAGAGCCAGTCACAATGTACTCGTTATTCGGGTGCAGGAAGATAAATTGATTTTATTTATTGACTAGACATTGAAAACGTGCTGTCGAATGCGATGACAGAATATTGGGTTATCGATGAGCTTAAAAACTGTCTGTTCAATCATGACTTTCCTGCCGAGTATCATCCACGATGAGATATTGTTAAATCTAGCTGTTATATCATAAATTTGTAATACATAGTACATGTATTTATATTGAAATTGTTTCTACATTTTTGGTACTTTTACCAAATAATAGGTATAATAGGATAATAGGATAATAGGATTCCAGTACACACTCGTGCTTGTTTGTAGAACTTAATCACCGTTGTATTTTTTGTTTTTATTCTGACCACGATATTTAAAGTTATCCACTGGAACGATTCCAGTAGATCAGGAGATTATCTGCTTTTAGCGGTTTCATTTCGCATTGTAGTTTTTAGAATCAATGTGTGATCTCACCACGGGTAAACCTAAACACTGAAAAATCAAGTAGATTGGTGGGCCAAAAAAGTCAACTCCGGCGACGAACCAGGTCTCTCTATCCTTCGGCGCATCGATTTATACTCGGGACTCACCATGCAAATAAATAGTAACTGTTCGTAAGACTGGGGAAGCCTTGTGGTCCGATTACCGAAAAACATGTGTGTGTTCAAGTAACAGCGCCGAGTCTGAATAGTAGGTACCCGACACTTTAGTGGGTGCTTACCTTACTCCAGATGACCCTGAGTTTAGCAACGGTCGAGGGGGGAGCTATCTAAAGTTTGTTTAATCATGTTTACAGGGAGAAATCTTCATACACCTTGTCATTGTCTTGAGGTTAATGTCGGCGGGATTTCAATATTAGCTTAACACTGGTCGGTTGCCAGGAAACGCATCTCATTGAGACTGATTCTACAGCGTTACAAGGAAATGTTTCTCATTCTCTAGTTGGTTTCCGATGGGATTCCAAGTAATCGTCAAGCAGAAAGATAACACGTATCAACATCTATCATTCCCACACATATTTTACATTTACATTTAAGCTGATATCGATTGATATATTATAAAACTCGGTGATATGCACTGATTCGCATGCCGTAAGCTGCCATTGCTGTTTGTGATCATAAAGTAAACGTTCCGTAAGGGATCACTCAAGTTGAAGTTTCACTGATCAAACGCATACAGATTGAAATACTTCAAGAGCAATGTCATCAATGACTTGTAAGCCGTGTTAGCTCTTAAATGTGCAAGACTGATGAAAGATAAATCGATGTATATATAGGTCGTAGACCTGTGCTTTGAAAAACAATAACTGGCCAATCATATTTTAGAAAGTTATATTTCTAAATGAACATGTATAGAATGTCTTATGTAACATTTTCACAATTCTTAATTAATATATATACCATTGTTATGTATAATTGATTCGTTTTCTGTGTCGTTAACCTAATTAATGCTTACTATATCAAGCAAGCTAGTTGACGCAAATACCCGACCATATATAAAAGTATCGATATTCTATTTTTCGGAAGCCTCTTTATTCAACAAATATTTGGGAATAAAATAAATGGTCAGAACCTTTGTTTACCGAACTAAAGCAACCCGATCCTGTGCCAATATTACAATAGAATGGCTACTGGAAGATCGACAGTTCGCATTTGTTTGGCTCTCCTTCAACTGTTATAGAAATGGGGAGAGAATACAATGGCTTCAACACAAAGTTTGCGCCGCGAAACATACCGATGAATCACATGGTAGAATATTGATCCATATGTCTCATGGCAGAATGAATTGATTAATCAAAATTTAAATTTCATATATCAGGTTTTTGTGCCACCCAATATTCTGAGCTGATATTTACAGTCTCCAAGTATTTGAAATGATCAGAGATTGTTATTAATTTCTAACATTCGTGTGCTTTAACATGATTTCTCGGCATGATATGTTACTAATATTTGCATTACACGTCGAGTGACGCACACGAATTGTTCATGCTGGGAGACATATAAATTTTAACGCTTCGATTCAGATCTGAATGTTATGTTTGTCGCTACCTGTCGGGCATACGCATGGAATCTGTGTGGAGCCTACACCGCAGATCGAACCATCGATATGTTAATAGCATATTGAAAACCAATCGCTCGCTTCATTTGCATTTTATTGTGCCACAAGGAAATCTAATGTACAAACATGGCATTGATTGAATCGTCGTGGAACTATTTGGATTATGATTTCGAATATTGTAAGGCCGGGCGCTTAGAGCTTTGAAAGAATCGCATTACGGATCGAGGCGATTGGAAACTGTGAATACGTCCGAACTCGACTGGAAACTAAAACCTATTTATGTTTTGCCGATCCCTTTGTTTGATAGGAGCTTCACAGCAAAATACCAATTCGTCATTTGGGGTTGTCATGAATAAGACTGGCTTTTGCTTGTTTTTATGTACAATTAATTTATATACGTACTCGTGAACAGGTTTTCTGAGAAAACGTACCAGGTAGTTGGTATAGATTGCTTAAGACGTAGCTTACAAATCAAGACGAATATTTTAATCCTGTAAAAATGTAAAGCTGCGATCATGCCTTCGAAGCCAGTGGGATTATGCCACACACGTATTTTCCTTGCAATGGTTAATCTAATTACCACCACGTTTCGTGTAATTGTTAATCCATACTATTATGTACGATAATTCTTTTAACACGGATCGCTATTGAATGAAAGAAATCAATGCAAGTCAACTTCATATCTGATAATTAATAATTCCAATTATGTAATTCGGCCTAAGCGACGACTGTTATAAGGTGATAAGATTCATTGCAAAAACTATATTAAGAATATAAATTTCATTTGTGACATTTATATTAAATTGCAGGTTGTGCAATGAAAGAGTGTGTTTTCGGCTGGTATCCTCCAGCTTACGATCTCTGGAAATCGGGACAATTCAGACAAACCGGTCAAGGCCTAACTCCTGGTAAGTGCCATTTATATGTATCTTTTTTAAGATGCCCTGTTTGATGTGTTGAGTGTAAGTTACTGCACTCAGCATGGTGTCCAGCATTCAACAATTACTCGGTGATTTGAAAAATAATAAATAATTATTTTCAAGAACGGCGATTATCTTCTCCATGATTTAATCATAACAATTAGTTTTTAATGGCTCAATTTTAGATTTTAAACCGACGTATTTGTTATCTATTATTGCAGATTCCCAACAATGTATGTACAATCAGGGAATTCCGAGCCCCGTCATACCGGCCACCCTGAAAGGCAGCAGCCGCGGGCGCCTGATGCGGTCCCGGGGGTCGGGGAGCCGCCCCTCCTCTCACGCCCCCCAGACGGACGGGCTGAGGGTGGACAGCAGCCCCGTGGAGTTGCACGAGGGACGGATGTGTGAAGGCGCCCCGCTCCCCCGGGCTAAATCTCACACACCCTCCCTCTCCGTCTCACATTCACCCGTCAAGATGTTTTCCCCCTCACCTCCCAAATCACGCACACCGAGCGCTCGCTCCTCCCCCGTGAAGGCGTGGTCCACCAATCTACCAGAGACTCAGGTACGGGAACAAACTCTCTAATAATCAGATAATCTCCTCGCTCAATATCAAC
>JAXGGS010471484.1:0-10174 GCA_035585475.1 Armandia brevis
ACTTTTGTGCAGGGATTTCTGACATGAGTCTAGAACGCATGTTATTTACACAACTGCAATAGTCAACAATCGGGTAGCTTTATTTATCGCGAAGCAACAATTACTCGATAGTTTATCATGTTTTTACCCACGGCACTCCCCAGAAACGTTTTTTTGTCTAATACTAGGAACCTGATGCGCAAACGCTCGATCTCTAGAGGCAAAGAGATGGCGCTTGGCGTCAAATATCTGCAGGAAATCGTTAAGTCAATATACCAAGTCTCGTGGTGTTGTCGTAGCTAAAACGATCGTTTGCACAGTAAAAAAAATAACGTATCAATAGCGAAAGCCAGCATGCGCTCGGTGCTATAGTGTTCCGTTGCAGGTACCCGGCCATGTTATTTAATCTCTGGAATCACTTTTGTTCGTGCATTACGAGGATTTGATTGGCTGACTTGCCATAAATGCATCGATAGATGCCGCATGATGGTATACTGCTCTGTTTGATTGGCAATATAATGTCAAGGGAAGCTGGCAGATATCTCCAGCTTCCCGACTATGCATGAGACAGAGACATAGGTCTATGCGTGAAAACTTAGATTTTACGCGAATTCTTGCTTACTTTTCGCTTGTAATCAGAGGTGAAAAATGTACGCCTTTTGTATGAACTATTAGACTAATCCCTTATCTACACATTGATTTAAATTTGATAACAATTAATGGAGTAAAAAGTGTTTTTTGGCAGGACTTAACAATTGTGTTGGTGTTAGCGACCAAATAGTCGCGAAGCTTGGCCTACGTAATCGGAACGTAATAATGTGTATTACGTAACTTTGTCTCATACATTAAGTTATGAATGAGTATTATATTGGACCAATAGGGACGAAGCATGTATAAATTAGGGGCTATATGGATAAATTATCTCATATCCAGCATAAATTATAAAGGGCGAGTGAAGTCTAATCGGCGGAACACAAGAGGACATTATTCATTTCACTAGTTTTAAAAACCCAGCGGTGCGCATTTCATACGCTTTTCCCTTGTCTTATTACTCGATTTGAAACGTGCTATATTTTTGAAAAACTTATTAACGTGTATTCAATTAACGAAAAGGATTTAATGGAGATTTTGTTTATATTCCAAATCTCTAAGGAAGTCAACTGCACGTCATTGTCGAATTGGACTGAACAATGATGACAGGAAGCATTACCAAGTTTAAATGTAATGACGCAAGGCCTGGCGACGTATCCATCATACTATAATCGATCACAGATCGCAAATTTCAATTAATTCTGTTGATGCGCTGACGAACACTTGGCTAATCCAACGTTAGAATTACGTTGGTTCGGCATTCCTTTTCATAGTGATCGACTCGACTGATTGTTACTAGTGGTTAGTAAACATATCCGCGTTTACATCTTGTTCGAGCTTCTGGCTTGATCCAGTTGATTTAAATTGACAATCAGGCACGCACGAAAAGTTGAACACAACAACCATTTGCCGTAAATGTATAAATTACAAACAGTCTCAGCTGATTTTTACCTGTTTACAGACTTCGATGTTATAAAAAAAATGCAAAACTGTGTGTTTGAGTGTCTTCGATTGCGCTTGGTTTCCATGGTGTCCATCAGAGCGCCAACAAAGAGAAAGTGTCATTAATATTTGCCCTGAATCTCATTAGGTCACATAACTTTTATAACGTCATCGATATCTACATGTACATGAATGTAGCTGGGAAAACCTTGTAAAGATCTTGGGTGACACAAATGTCCGACAATCATGGAGCACTTAATTAAAATTTAACCAGACATTTCCACCTCAGCTTCAGCAGGCGCGTTATTTGTGTGGCCAGGTATATGTGAGGTCTTGTGAGAAAAGGGAGTGGCGGCCCGGAGACGACCACGCCCTGCGATAGCTAGGTATTGATCTCACATCCCATGTCTTTTACCTGGCGGGTTTAAGTAGCTATAAAGTGGGCGCCCGACATGATTAATCACACCCAGCATCCAAGTCATGCGCAATAGTGGTGACATTTATATTCGGTACATATAATGCATCCCGTGCACTTGTGACTTGTGAACAGGTGATGGACGACTTAAATTAGCAGAACCTTGAACATTCGGATGATGAATATAGTTTGTTATTGCTTTTAAACACCATGACCTCAGTAAGCTTGATAATTAGAATAATTAAATATGTGCACTAGTTTACGGACATATATGAATGTATTCTCAATATAAAATATGCCGCACAACTGATGCATCAAGTTAATTAAACTCTAATGGATCTGTGACAATTAGAATTCAAAATAATCTTTAAAACTGAATTGGATTGACCGTAATATATGTCACCGTACTTGATATATCTCTTGAAAATAAAGTAACGTTTATTAATTATATTCCATTATTTCGTTGCAGTACATTTAACAGGAGTCATCCCTTTTCACGGATATAAATTTCAGGCGCGGAGCCTAACACGGAATGTGCCAGTCGGAACGTTTTTAGACATACCCTCGGAAAGTGGGTTGATCACGTGTGATAATAGATATGATACAATCGCCAGTCACAGGTTGGGCAGGTGGGCACATCTGCGGGTCACATGGGTGTCACCTGATGCGGATGACGATATTCAATTTAGGTAAGTAAATTGTACGTGTAAAAGTTACCATTGATTCACCTTAAGTAATCTGTTACAAAGGTGATACATTAAACTCTCTAAAGAAATTAGCAAATACTAGAGAAAAAGATGTAACTATCGAGAGTAATGTACAAAATGTAGATAGTAAAGTTGCATACTGAGTGAGAGTTTTATATGAATAAGTTTCAGATCGACAGCAATCCTAACAGGGTCGTTGATATCAATAGTGTTCTGTTTTTCAGAGGTCTAGTCGATACACCAGAAGGGTGGACGGAAGTCGCTTCTCTCGTGATATCTTCAACAGATTTCAATCCCAATAATTTACAGAACCGCCCAGGCGGACAGAGTGGGAAACACAGATATAAAAGAGACACACGCAATCAGGTGCGCTTCCTAAATTTTTTATATCTGTAAATCGCCGCACTCGGTATCTCTTATCAAGGGTCACAGGCACGCTGAGTTTCCAAGGAACATTTTACAGAAAAATTTGGATCACAAATTTCTATTGTTTTTGGCCTCGGAAGTGGATGTAGCTAATTTGTTTGGTAACAGTTAAGTCAATTTGTGCAATAAAGAAGCCTGCCGCCGTACGTAATGGACCTGTGATCACTCATGGGATTTACCGACGCGAGGTGACGCACGTGCGTGTAAAGAATAATATATTAATTAAACTAAGCAGTTGCAATACTGAGAAATTGTGTTTTGTCTTTGATTGTTCGAATGAGATCGAAAAAAGTAAAATGTTTGATTTTAGCATCCCATCATTTCCTGGTTGGACTTCATGATTAATAGAAGCATACGGTATCAACATTTTACTTTCAGGGTGAGACAACGGCCTCCGTACCAACAGATATTACTACTGGTCAAAATAGAAAACCGACATCTACACGGGGTCAAAAGTTAGCGGCTACAACACAAGGGGTCACGAATCCGCCAAAGCCTACTCAAAAGACAGGTAAGACTGAATAGCGTGCTTTGTTTTCTCACGCACAAGGCAACATTTGATTGACTATCGCTAATTAATATGCCATAACAATGACCTAACTTTGTTTTGTTTCACAATTCGCAGAGGACTTTTGGCTGAGGGGTAAAATTGATGTTGTCGTGATTTACTACATAGATAGTTACTTACTACATGTTGAATCTAGCATTACATATTACGTTATACAGTTTCCTCCAATTTACGTTGGCACTTAGTCTACATATATATGTGCTAAATATACTTGTAATGTTGCTCGTAGCGTAGATTACACATCATTTGATATACACATTTCAGAAAAGTCAGAACTTAAATCAATTGACCAATGTTCATAAAATCCACAGAATCTCAATCATTTCACTTTAATATATTATATATAATCATTCAATAGACGTAAATAACTATTATTTAAATGATTGATGTGATGTCTACCACTCATTGATAGTTATTTGCTTTCTTTTTCAGTATTTGGCATAGATGGGTCGAGTTTATTTTACTTGATAACAGTTATCGCCGCATACGTCGGTATGTACACCATATTTTCATTTCTACTCATCTGACTGGCGTCCGACACTAAGGTCACCACCTTTGACTTGAAGGTGACGGAGTCTCACGGAGGAGAGGAATTTTGAAAAGCTTTATCAAACCAAGCCAATCATTTCTAAATAGCTATTCCTTATTTATCACCATTTTCATTTGTAAGGGTCGCGTTGTGCTTAAAACATGGCAGGCGAAATATTGCAATACGCCCGCACGACGTTAGCACAAAACACAATTGGAAATGACATCGTTTGGGGAGCTATGAAAATGGCTGACAACGTGCCAGTGTGTTTATGGCTATGAGTTGCTTGTTCCCTCTCTTTTTTAACTGTAATTTGTTACTGATTTTCACGCACGTTCTATGTACTTGTTACTTTATGTTGAATCGAATTTCCACAAGCATGCAACACCAAATGATAATTAAGTACACTGGTTATATATGTTGTGCCAAAGTGCTTTCTACACAATTATCTTGGAACTAAAAATGAAATTATCCAAAGGCGCGAACCCTTTAAGTGCTTAATATGTTTCGCCTAATAAATGCAAAATGCAATTATTATCACACTCTTCTTAGAAAAAATCACACCGGATTTTACATATTACCCGAAAATTTGATAAATACAAAGTACTCGACATGATCCATGAGCCTTAGCTGCCTACTTACCGCTAAATTGATATTAATTACTAAATAACCATCATTCTTGTGATCTAGAAACCATGGAGATGAAAGGTGACAGCACATACATTGATATAATTGCACAATTCCTCCTAAAGATTAAGTTAATATGTCTTGTTTCTAATAATCAATGTTCACAATTTCACTAAATACTAACCATTATGTGATGGTACGTTTTATTATGAAATAAGTTTTGTTAGTTGGCCCACTGACATATATAAAAGAGTATAATTTGGTAAATTGTTGTACATTTTGAGCTGTTACGTTTTAGATCGTCCGTCCCTCGCCTATACTTTACGTGTGATTTCGTTTTACTCGTCCTCTGTGGTGGAAATAAAAACATGGTATAGAATGTGTGTATACATTACACTGGCTACACATACAGTATATGTATATGACATATTATACAAACGAGTATACATGTATGCTAAAACATAACACCGAATGGATTCAATGTGTTACTTGTCAGGATAAAGATTTTGTTTGAGCGAAACGTTAAATTCAAGTGACACGGTTATGTTTTGTGACACTCTACCTGTGCCTGCAATCGAGTGCGTGTCGCAGAGACACATCTTGGAGCTCTTAAAATCATATGGTGAATTCTATGCGCATGTCTTATTGGAGCTCTATCGTGCCATGAGCTAATAACGAATGTCTGTGATACAATTGGAAAGTTGATCGATGTCACTATGTAATTGTGTAAAAACTAGTATGTAATGAAACGAAAAGAATTCTATGTTCCAATAAACTACGAATGAATATACGCCTACTCATCTCACTGAACTGGTGTCATTAAACAATCCATCTTTTGTACAAAATATCTCAATTTAGGATATGATTAGCTCTGCGTTTTAGAGATCTTAGAGTCGAGTAATATCCGGCAAAATGGGCAAACAACAACTGATTTTAAAAATTGAAGCCGATTTGTGTAGCTCTTTAAAGATAACATGATTTTATTATAATTTTCCAGTCACACAACAACAAATTAACAGTCAGATAACAGATTATTTTATATACAATACATTTCTAGCTGATACCGAGCATGTCAGAACAGCAGAAGACGAGTAGTATATTACATGGCAAAGTAGTATTGACCGTTTTAACACTGGCGTGTTTCACAAATTCGTACAAGTGCACAATTTTAACACATAGTTTACAGCTACACAAGAAACACATTTCTTAACACAACCAATCAATACACTCATCACTATAATGTTCTAAAAAGGTTGGGTGGATCAGATATCAAAGGAATTATACAACCAGGAACTTTGAATGCATTAACGAGTAGCAGGCTGGGTACGATTTGGGCTTCATTTGAAATTCTTTAATTAAGATCATCTTTAATTACAAAGGAAGTTGAAATATATTACCTGATAGGACACATTATTTGCTTGCTACCTAAACGTCAACGTATTTTGGATTTTAGTTGGAATAAATGTCATTGTCAATTTATTGGCCAAACCGAGTTTGCAATGATGTAAAGAATAACTGAAATACCTCTTACGTTTGTAATGGAATGTGCACTGTATTACGATGGCGGGAAGAGGCACAATATACATTATTTTTGCAAACATTTTACACAAATAGTGTATGATCCCTTAATACATCAGTAGTAGCACATAAAACATATACATATACTACTCACAATCTTGGCCCTGTAGCATACATATACACTTAGTCTAGATAAGACAATTTAATTAGACGTCACTTAAACAATGTACAATTTAAGTTTATCTATTCGTACAAAATAACCGACACTTTTCCTGTTGTAGAAACTGTTTCTAATCAAGGTTTTCATTCTTAGCTGAACTATGTTACCCAAGCAGATGTCATTCTTCATCACAAATTATCGAATGAATACATCCTAGATATTCATCATTTTAACGAAGCTCACTATACCATTACCTATAATCACCTTTTCGTTCAACATCCTTGAGTGAATACATACAATCATTTACCATGAGATCTTCTTATAACCATGCTCACTTACTGGCACCATATGCAACAACTATTCCAATTGTAATTAAATGTTACAATCAGTGGAATGTTAGCTAATAGGTTTCTAATATTACAGTCGTAAGTAGTATTGCGTCAGTAGCACAACGTAGTACAATGAGCACTTGAATGTTAGTAATATTGTAATAAAATGACTAGTAGTAGTATGAACAAATGCTTTAAGGCAAATCTAATAATTCTAATTACATGAATTATAAAGAGCAATAAAGCGGTTGGACTAGTCCACTGACTATGTGGCAGGGGTGGTACCTAGGTATGAGTCATTACTGAAGGAGGAGGAATGGGGAGAAGTATACATAGAGTGGTTTCCTCCGCCTGGTACCGACGGAGATAAGCAGTATGATAGTTCTTCGCCGTGACTGCATTCTACTCCACTCGCCATCTCGATTATAGCCATGATGAGTCCGATAACGGACACCAGGACCCCGAAAGTGGCGGTGGCGAGCATGGGGATGTTCTTCCAGCAAAGCAGACGATCGTTCTGTAACTTCATCACACAAAGCGCGGGGAAAATATACGCCAGAGGTGCAGCGTTTAGTACACCCTAAGAGAGAAATAAATGAGTTGAATATAAATGTGTTATTTCATTTCATCAAACAAAGGCCTAACTCGTTGGTTGATCGGTTCACGTCACTCACATTTAACTCTAATACTATTCCCAGACAATCGGTTGCCATGGAAAGGATAACAGACATGAGTACGATGCCGAATGTCATGGCAACGTGTCTCCATAGCGGTGGCGGCTGCTTAAACGCGAAGACGGCGTTTTCAACAACCTGTAAGGGAAACAGAAAACGGGTTCAGCCTATCAATCAATACTAATTTTAGGCAGTTTAATATGCAAAATGAATTGCTGTGAAGTAGAGCTTTATTTTGTGTATCATTTGATTAATCTAAATGTCAATTCGATCTTATTAAAAAATAGTAATCCCTGAACGTATAAACTTAGCGCTCTAGTAAAATATAGGTATATTGATTCGTAATTTGTAAACTCACCTCCCTAGTAACGAAACATTCTATTGGGTAGGTTAGCATGATGGTACACGCAAACAGAAATCTGGCCACATTCACCAAATCATCCCTATGACAGTAGTTTTCAAGCACATCACCTAGAAGTTTATAATCACATTAAAGTGTCAATTTAACATCAACCACATAGACCTGAAGGTTCGAACCGCTACATCATGATGGTTAGAAGACATTATAAAATTGGCAATCATATATCAATAATTCAGCAAACATTTAAGTAAGACTGTCAGATATCAAAATAGGATATAATTCGATTGGACTGATTACATACTATGTGAACATTGTACTGAAGTCAGATGGGGGTTTGGAACACTTTGGAACAAGTAATATTGATTTGCGTCAGTAGTATAACTGAATGTATTGTGTAACAAAATTATAAATGTACCTTGTGTGTGCCCGGTGAACGTGGCGTATCCTGTAATGGCGAGCACCAGTGTGCAAGCCATGGAGAAGACCACACTGACGTGTGTTACAACCGTCCACCTCTTCTCCGTTGGTTCGATCAGGGAGTCGTAAATAAGGAAAGAGTTGTGGTGGCACATGTAGGCTGCAAAATAAACAATTCACTGTGCATGAAGTTGCATGACCATTCTGTGTTATGTTAAGCGTTTCATTTTACGATCACCCAGAACAAATGAGCAATTCAACTGAAATAAATGAGGTTTTTGATCTGGAACGCGGAGAGCGTGTAGTGAATCTACATTGTAATTCATGCTATTCTATTTTAACATCATGGTGGATTTGCGATGAAGACAATTTTCTTACCAAACGCCATGATACCGATGGCTCGAGTGATACCGGTGTTGGCAAAGGTCCAAGCGTCGGGCGTGGGAGCTCTGCAATATTGGCGTATTCCATTATAAACAGTATGCTTGTCGGGCCTGATGCACAATAATATAATTTGAATATCTACATTTGTCCAGTTATCATCTCTAGGAGTTTGATATTTCATAAAAAGTGCATTGTCATTGCAAATGGTAATGCGAACGGCTAATACGAAAACGAATCATGCTTAATCAAGAATAGAAATATTATTAAACTGTTTGAATTTCCAGATACAATATCAAAAAATGTGCTTACAGTTCAAAGTTGAATGTTCTGAATGTGACTACAGACATGAGGAACATCAGAAATATAAGGGATATGAAAGAGAACTAAAATACAAGAGGATTATAAAGCATTCAGATAATTTCAATTTAGACGATACAGATATTCATTTAAAGAGGGAATTAAACAACAAACATATCAATGATTAGCACGTATAGATATAACATACTTTACACAAATTTAGTCAAGCTTCACAATACTTAATAAAACATCAGAAACAAGCCATGCGGACTAATAGAAACAATTCAAAGAAAAGAAAAGGATTAATTAATTAATACATGTACTGTATCTGCAGATATTGAATAGAGCATTCAACATATGACAGTAAAAATCAACTCAAGCTAGCATGGACATGGAGATTCAACACAACGTGATCCAATGAATATGGTTAAAAGATATCTGACGATGTTGACAAAGATGAACATGTAAGAGAAATCTTACACAGGCATGGTGAACCCTCTCCCGATCATCACACCAATGATGAAAATAATGAAGACTATCGAGGCTAACGAAACCTGCATATTATATCAGAGAATATTTTCAAGTGACTCTCTGTTTGTACATAAACAAATCGGCATACCACTTTTAAAATATTTGATCCTCCCTTAAATATAATGAGCTTATATTTCTAATATGGTTGTTAAATACTACTCATATACACATATGTGGTAAAAAAAAATATGTCAAAGCCATTGATATCCATCCACGAATTAATAAAACTAACACTGCAATTATGTGATTTATGGTCAGGTCAAAATGCGCTTTTTAGTTTAAATCCTTGTGTCTATACACTATTAAACATGTACTTTTTCATACGCATATATGCTCAATATTTCATTCTGAGCTTAGTCTTCTTGCGTCTATGTTGAATATTATTACCTTGCTGAGCCTGGCTATATTTCTATATAGGGAAAGCGGTAGAGTAATAAGCAATGTGACAGCGATGATGACAAATTCTCTGCTGGCGATTATGGAACCCACTACATCAGCTGTAATAGAATAACCAATAAAATTATGAGCGTTTTCATGAACGTTTTATCGTTCAATTATATTAATTACACATTCTGCAACTAGATTAAATTAAAAGTGTGAACTTACGTCCTCCTATCCTAATGACTATCTTGGTTATTGTGTCTCCTATTATTACATTATAGCTAATCATTGCTGAAAATATAAAAATAGATATTCAATTGTTGTCTTTTTCAATTATA
>JAXGGS010471595.1:0-11500 GCA_035585475.1 Armandia brevis
GTGTTCGGTCTAATTACGGTATGCATGTTTAAAGTACATATATGTATAAACATGCATGAATATAATACGTAGTACATGTACAAATGTACACATACGTACTGTGTGTGGTGCCTTTTTACTATACTAGAATGCAGCTTAAACCCATCTTGTTGGTATACACTGAATGTATTTATGTACCATGTCATACAATCTTTTATCTTTTATATTTATCATTTACGTTTTATCTTGAATCGTTCACTAAATCGCTGTGCTTTTCTGAAGCCCGAACCCCCCTACACGGACCCCTCCGTCGCTAAACGTAGACACGCATCGGTGGATGCTACAGTGTTGCTATAGAGAGATCCGCACGGAATGCTGGGTTTGAGGAGCAGCATTGGAAATAAAGAAAGTAATTGAGAAGTGAGGGATGCTAAATTGATGATTGGAGGTCGCCAGTAGATATTAATGACCAGGACCACTCGGCGAACTTACATTAGCGTATAAATTGAAAAACAATACCAAAAACACGTCGACACTTTTATTTGTTTACAACTGCAAATGATTCATTTCAGGTGCCTTGTTTGAAGTTGACTCATGACAAAACATTAATTTGGTACACAAATTGTTACAGAACATTTGTATGAGTTTTATTACAATATATCGAGCTATCATTCTTATGAGAAATAATAGTTGCATAGTTATGCGAAATAATTGAATTATGAGTAAAAGTCTACATTGATCCTTGTTTGATACACATTACCGATTATGCTTATTCATTAAAAAAAGGTGTAAAGTGCAGATGTGTTTCTCCACTTAGAACAGACAAAGCTTGTTCTTTCTGTTGCCGTAGTTCATTTTTGAAATCATTCCGTTAAGGGTATTCGAACTCTACGAGGACTCACTGGAAAACAATCGTTCGAATAGTAAAAGTGTTGTTAGTTTTTAAATCGATGTTGACATTTTATATGGCAAACTTACGCTGTATTAGAGGCCGTGTTAGAGCAGACCCGCCCATTGTTGAGTGAATCCATGGCAGATATTTAGCTACTCTGGTGAAAGCACTCAGTCCCGCCAAGCATGTTTGTGGTCCTGGTTTCTCATCCAACACGAAACTCGTTATTCCACTCAAAAAGAAAGAACCATCTGATCTACGGCATTGTAAGGGGCCTCCGGAATCTCCCTAATCATCAGAGAAGGATGGGAAATAAAATGGATGCGGCCGCGATGCACTCAGCGCCAATCCTGGATTGAGGCTGATCACGGTATTCGTGGAGCTGTATTGACAATTCCAGTGACTGGCCTTCAGCCCCCAGGCATTAATGTACTAAGTGAAACCCCCTTAGATGATCGACTACCTACGTAACATGTTCCTTTCTGTGATGACGTATCTGTGCAGATGACGTTTCGGTTGGAGTTAGATGTGCATGGCGCCTCCTCCGCAACTATGGTAAGATTTACCTGTTGTAGCAGTGATGGATATTGACTCTCATCTGAGGCTGTAATTAACGAGAAAACAGATCTTATTGTTATAGCGTGCATGCAAGTCGAACATATTCTGATCGAAGTTCGTTGGAGCAGTAAGTTTAAATATTTAATGTCTCAAGTAATTAAATTTACGGTTATTTCTGCCCCATCCCGTTGCTGTGCAAACATCGCCGATTCGTGGATCCTCAGCCTCTGAAGATGGGAGACAAATGGGTTGAACTGCGTCACTCCATGGTAGCGCCTGAGAGTATGAGATATGAAAGTGTTACCCCATCATATAAATATAATCTAATGAAATACTCGTAAAACTTCTTAATTAAGAACCAAAGCTCGAACCTGCTCTAGCTCTAATATAGATATGTCATGAGAAAGTGCGTAATCGTCATAGCCGTTATGTTCATGCCAATTCTTCACACGATGGTCTGAATTAAGCTTGTAGAGGTCGATGGAACCAACTGATACATAAAAGTCTTTAGGGGTGAATTGGCTCGGATATCTGCAATTAAACAGTATAATCATGGGTTAGTCAGAGAAATGGCACAACAAGTGTGCCTCACTGCTTTTAATTCAAGCAGATTGTGGAACTTATAATGCAACCTGTCGCCCGCACCCCCCTCTCAAGCAAAAAAAAGCTTGAGAAACTAATCATTTATTTTATGCAGCCTAAGATGTCTAGATGTTTTTGAACAATTGCTTGTGATTGGCTGATAGGAATCTCCCTCATGTTGCGTAGTGAAAACACGTCCGTTATTGCGTGATATTCTCTATAGCAACTGTGTCACAAGGAAAGTTAAGAACTGACGACAATTCGGTAACCAACTAAACACCAATTTCTAAACGTCGTCAGCCCTTCAAACTTGAATATCCTCTAAAACGTGACTGATCCTATATTTCCGATTGAAAAAATATATAAGGACTGTGTGATCTTTGTTAATAAAAACGCGATAGCTAGCCTTTGTACAACATAAATATTTTAAGGCCCATCGTAGGTGCGTTGCTAAGCGAGGCTTGTGGGTCACACATAGGCCTATAGCTGGACAAGCTGACAAGGTACAGCTAGAACAGATAGGAATAGGCGCGAAGAGGACACGCCATATAACAACTGATTTAATGATATCAAACCTGCAATGTGTGGCAGTCAGCACCCATTTGTCTCCAACGATGGAGCCGCCACACAGAAAGAAGTAAACGTCATCTGATGCTTCTCCAAGGAGAGCTACCTGCCACGGCCACTTCAGGTCGGGCGCTTGGTCTCCCCCGATAATAGCGGGGATGATCAGCCGACTGGACGAATATCTCTCGGGTCCAGAATAACGAGGTTTCCCACAGGTTCCTGAAGGTGGGTCTATGAAATGAAATAAAGACAATACAATTCTCACGCTATACGAATATCCGCTAGGGGCTAGCTTTGCAACCTATCTATATTTGCTTATCATTAGCAATGGGCATATATGACAAGTCAAGCAAATGTCGTTGTGAGTTAGTGGTGAGATATTTAATTCAACGTGTGAGTAAAAGCTATAACGTACGTTTCTTTCATTAAAAGATCGGATTTATTAATCTTGGGTTGTTGGCTCTTCAAGCATCAAACCTCTGCACGTGGGCATAACTAATTTGTGGAATTGATGGAACTTTTCTCTATTCATGGATTTCCTTTCAATATTCTTAAATCGAAACGTTAGTCGAAAGGGATTAGAAGGTTTTTAAGAGGCCATTGTTGTTGAAAGACAAGAAACCACCTCGAGAATATAAGAAAGGGTCTCATGTTGATTTTCCATAACAACTACGTACGATGTCACTTTCACATATTCCTACTAGTACCCAAGATTGAATTCATAAATGACCAATCACAACATATTGTCAATATATGCATCTCCAATTTCCTAGTTGTAAAAACCCAGCAGGCGAAATATATGTTTCCCTTGTTTATCTGAAGGAGTTATCTATGATGACATACAATGAAACTATTGTCTAACCAGTCGGTTCTGGGGGATATGCAGTCGTTGTAGTTGTAGATATTGTTGTTGTCAGCCTAGTCGTGGACCGTGTGGTTGGCTTGGTGGTAGAAGGTGTGGTTGACCTAGTTCTGGAAGTTGTCGTGGTTGCGGACGATCTTGTTGATCTGGCAGTGGAAGTATATGTTGTACTTCGCTTTGTTGTTTCGGCTGAAAAAGATTGAGTACATTTGGTAAGTTGGATGCATGTAGTAACAGACATGATGACCAGTGCTCGGTGAGGACTCGAGGATACCAACCACCGCTGCATCTTCCTTTTGTTACTTGAATGTTGTCAATGGCAATGTCTCCTTCCCAACCGGGGCCTTTAATCGCTTCCCAGCAAATCTAGTGTATAGAAACATAGTTTATAGCATGGGCATATATATATGTAGTTTGCAGTTCAAATTCATGAATCACAAATGCAAACTGTTTGCTATTCATTACTTTTGTAGTCTGGCTTTGCACAAGGAAATCTTTTTCAGAATTCCTCCAGTAATTTCCCCGATTTCCTGCTATTCTGGTGATATCTACACTTCCGGCGCCACGCGAGAACAGGCGCAATGATCCCATGTGACGACCGTACATATGATATGCAAATCGGATACACACGTCTCCTTGATAATTCAATTGTCTAGTGCATACTCTGTGAGACAAATTAATACAAGGTGAGAGCTTTAGTACTTTGCCAATATGGAAGGTTTAATTATGCGAATTCGTTTTTTAGGGACGCATACAGTATCCACAATTGCAGAATGGTGATTAAGAAAAGATTGAATGTACACATTTTTAATTGGTGTCTATCATTGACTGTTTCTGAAAATCTAAATTTAAGATTATATATGTAATTGTTTTGTACCTTGGTTTTACTATAATTGTCATATATTATAAATGGTAACACTTTACTTGTACAGTGCTTAGAGTATTAATGGTGCATATTAAATAAATTCTAATAACAAAAAATAATTGAATTATCAGTTTACATAGCATTGTCTCCTCCCTCAAACTGACTAGACTCTGTGTATATGTAATATCGAGAACCACCATCCCCAGACGATGGACCCGTGCCTTCAGTGTCTGCTCGTCCAGACATTCGGGTCCATATCAGAACCGTGTTCTCATCCTTCACAGCGCTGCACGTGTCAGTTTCAAAATCACACGAGAATAAAACTACAAAAAACAAACCATCATCACTATATCATTGGATTCGTGATATCAACAATAATACTACATGATTGTATATAATTGTATATTAGACATGTTTTCTTCATCGCCCTTAGTTTCTGAATGATATGTTCAAAACCTAAACTAACCATTTGAGTTGGCCGAGACACCACACGATACAGAAGTAACTGTGATAAACATAAAAAAATATCGAACAATGGGGTTAGGAGAAACAAACATTACTGACGTTTAAAAAGATAATTTGAGAAAAAGATTCAACTGCAGATGCGGTTGTTTTACCTTGTGGGCATCGTCCCTTCCTGACAAATATGTTATCAATAGCAATGTCACTCTCATGGCCTGATCCCTTTGTGGCTTCCCAACCAAACTGTAAACCGGCGGATCTTTCATAAATACTGTGATCATAACCTATGGTCAAATTATGATTCTACGAAAAAGTATGAGTACAAACCACAGCCGTGTCTCCATTTAGTACGGTCTCTTGCTCTACGCTCACCCAATGGTCTAACGTATTAAGACTGTTACTCCATATATGCTCTTTCCTTCGTGAATAAACCTGTTCTTTGTAAAGCTCCAATTTACCCATAAATCGTCCATACATATGGAAGGAGAATGACACACAGACACATCCTTGATATGTAATGTCTGGAGTTGTCACCCTGTGGATTGATCAATTTATTTTCGGGGAGTGTTTTTTTTATCAAATTTTGAATATCATGCAAACCATATTGGATATATGTCTTTAGTTCTGAAGTATCCGGCATTCATGGCGGCTATTATCACATGGTTACCTTCCAAGTACGCCATTGTTGAACTGACTTGATTCCACATAAATGTAAAATCGGGAGTTGCTTGCTCCTGCATGAGGCCCAGTTCCGACCGTACCTGGGAATCCACTCGCCCTTCTAAATATCAGAGTTTCATCAGGATCGGATTGCATGCTGCAGCCGTCATCCTCGAAGTCACATGCAAACAACTCTATACAAAACAAACAAGAATCATACATGTTGAGTATAAGATATATAATGAAAATTGAAAAACACATGGCGTACAGCAGACATACCGTAAACACGATATTTTGTATCCAATTTATATACTTACCATTATTGGCCAAAGTGTCGACTGTTGGGCATTCGCCACTAATCTCTATAATAAAGTCAGTAACTCAATCTTTGTCTTACCAGACTTAAACATCAAGAAATTACTATAAACAGAATTGATAATTGTGTAGATATGCAGATAGCTTACCTCCTCTGCAATTTCCTGTCATGATTTGCAGATTATCCATCTATATCTCCCTCCCAACCATTTCCTTTGACAGCTTCCAACCCAATCTGTATCCAAACCAATAAGTCTTTTTAATTCTCTACACTCGAGGTTACATTTATTATGCTACTTCTTTTAAAGGGCAATTGCTATAAAGCCTTTGTTTAAAGGTCCTTGTTTAAAAGTACGATAGATGATACCCTTGTATCCATGGAAGGCAAATTTGTATCCACTTCCTTCCTGTACCAATTCTCAAGATTATTAAAGCCATTACTCCATATAGGATGCTTCGTCCCGGTCCTGCCTTGTTGCCAGTATAACGTGAGTTTACCCATATGGCGTCCATACATGTGGTAGTAGAATCTGATACAAACACATCCGGCGTGGTTTATATTGGGAGTTACAAGTCTGCAAAATAAAGGTATACTAGGTTATGTACTGATAAAATTTGTACCCACTATTGGGCTTGAAAAGTGTAAAAACATCCGTCACGCATAAATTTTCTGAGTTTCCTATAAATTTGCCCAAATTAGAAAATTATCGTTGTCGGCGGTGACAACATCTGTCCCTAAACGGACATTTAGCTCAAGCTTATACCTCCCCCCTATTAGTCCCCATGTTATTTTGCAAAACTTGAACTGCCCGCCAGGAAAAACTTGAGTGGAGAAAGTTGCATTTTTTCACCAAATGCAGTAATGCAAAAATCTTGTTCCTACGATGGATATCATGGATTTTATGAGCGATTTTGTTTGTTACCTTTTGAAAGGGAAATATTTGTGCTAGGCAAGTTTAACAAATGCACGGTTGCCTCAACACAAAAGCCTCGTATGTTGTTTGTAGTAACGAAAGGGAAAGATTTATGTCTGGCACATTTTTTACAAATGCATGGTTGCTTCAGCACAAAGAGGTTTGGTTAATTTGTTTTATCTTTTTTCGTGTGCTAAGAACCGTGAAATGTGAGTTTATGTTTTATCAGCGTTTTATCAGATGTTTGATCTGCAGTCTAAACAAAACAAACGCTGACACGTACACGTACATAAAATCTGATTGTGAATAATTTACGATGACACTTGTGCTTAGATGGGGATACTGGACTGATAGGAATGTTATGGCGTCATGCTTAGATAACGAAACATAGTTGAACATATATGGAAATCAACCAGGAATGCGTGTTGGTGCATGGTTTCATGAACCGAAGTAAATATCTATATACTGGTAAAGAAAGTTGCTAATCCGTGATTTGGTATCTTCAACAATTACCCCAGAATATATATTACATACAAAGCAAGTTTAGGTCTTATCAAAACCATAAATTGTTCTAGTCAAAATATATTGATAATAGTTCTATCAAAACGACGAAAATGAGATAGTTGTTAGTTACAGAACAGTTGTCAGCCTTAGCGATTTGCAATCCTTGCGCCTTTTCCATGGTTAGTTACAGTAACTTGCAGCATCCCCCTTTTCTCTGCCTGGCATCTCACTGGTTTCCAGGTAAATGTAAGATGATGATTTATCCGGTGTTCCTGAGGGTCCGGTCCCAAGAGTTCCGGTGCCTCCTTGATTCACATCAAATACCAAACGTGCATCAGGGTCAAAGCTCATTCCGCATAAACCATACTCAAAATTACAGCTAAAGGCCTCTGAAACAACCATATATATTATTGAAATACTATTATTTGACCTAAGGATGATCAAGTTTTTTCTCAACTACATTAGGTATATTAGGAAATAACTGTCTGACTGTGCTTGACATTGATAAAATTGCTATATATAGGCTATATATGCATACAATCAATCATGTATTGTAGAAGAAATACACATGTACATGCAGGGTTTAAACACAATGTCATTATGCATGGTTATTACCCACCCGATACCGAAGCAGCAGCTCTTGGCATGCTTACGCTGCTAGTCCTAACTTCCGGAGCAGATCGTCCTGAAAAATAATTAAGTTAGTAGTTGTGAGAGCAATATGGAAAGTAATAGTACATTTTAGAAGAAGATCTTACTGAGAAGGATATTCTCTTACCTAAGATTGATTGACAACCGCCCCTGGATATTTCTATACTATCCAAAGCGATGTCACTTCTGAAGCCGTTACCACGCACAGCCTCCCAGCCAATCTGAAGAGAGATACTGTTTAAAGTTCTGCACAACCGATGGCTATATTCGATTCCCTTTTCGGGCGACTGGTTAAACCAAACACTTAAGCAGATAAAAAGCACACAATTTGCACACTGCCGAGTTTTTATTCCCAGTGAATATTGTATCCTTTAAAATGGAGCAATACGTCCTAGTTGTGTACCTCTCTATTATATTATATTGAGAAGTACTAATTACAACATTGTCTGACCTAACCATCTTAATTCAAGCAAGCGTTACTCTGACGTCAGATGATTTACGAAAAGCGTTAAAATGCATTTTAGCAACATAATCGAGTACTCGAAATGTCAGAGTTTATGACAATATATGTTTGTTTATCCATTAATTATCAACCGATGATTTACTATCTGATCAAAATCGGAAAAATAACTAGCGTGTATTAATTATGTGCTTTAAGCAAAGGATCTGACTTTTTCGGCCAGAAGTACTGAGGAAGACCCTAGTAATACAGAACTATCAAGATATGTGTGAATTTCAAACCTCCGTGTTGGAATATACATCTTCTATGTCTGCTTCAGCTTTGAACCACGATTGACCTTGATCGCCTGTCCTCTGCCAGATAACGGAACGCGCACTTCCTGTTTTCTTGTACAACTTAAGGGCACCCATTTCCTCACCACGCATGTGATAGTAGAAAATCACACAAATCCGGTCTGTCGCTGGCAACCAACTGAGCTTAAGCCTATAATTGTGTATATTTGAAAGGTGGATTAAAACGTACAGCGAAGAGCAACTAACTTTTGATACATTTATGCAGCCTAGATTGAAAACGTGTGTCAAGTGCCCTTACTTGGCGATGGCTCCTTCCTTTTTCTCCGTGGCCTCAGTGTAGATGTAGTAGTCTGACGGCCCCTCGCCTGTGGAGGGACCTGTACCGGAACTGGGAGTCTGGCCCTGAAGTCTGGACCACCCAAATCCCGCTTCACTCTCACGCTCCAGACCGCAATAATCATCCTCGAATGTGCAGATCCAAGCTACATTATTCAAACATCGAGCCAATGCATGTTTAATGTTAGGAAGACGTGAAAAATGTGTTAAAGATTCGTAAAGAAATTGCGACAATTAGAATTAAGACAAAGTCAGTATGACGTACGCAAGTCAGACCCAGCTGTGACGGTCCTGTAAGACAACGTTATAAAAATAACCAACAAATCATGGACGTCGAATCTTTTTCCATTGCTACTTAATACATATTTGCAATGTCAAGAAGATAAATGAATAACTTACGAGGATGCCAATAGCAAGATGAATGTTCTTAAAGGCAACATCATGCTACATGCAGACTCAGCGTCCAATGAAGAGTGGAAGACGATGGTTGCGGTAATTATAAAAGAACGACTGAACAACACATTAATTGCAGGGGATTTTTCAGCGTCAGTGTCTATTCAGGGTTTGGTATGCAAGGATGTATTTTTGTCTCTCGAACATAATGCTTACCGAATTGAAACCGAGTTGACGTGATGAAAGGAAGGTGGTGTAGCTTAACGATCAGCTTCAGTTCACACTCACCAGGGGCTCTCAATTTATGCTTTAATTCATTTGGAAAAAACATTTCAAAATCACAATTGATATTTTAAAGAATCATACCATCCCACTAATTACTAACTCAGGTAACACAGTTATTTTAATATAATTCTGATTCTTAATATATTTTCCTGATATCTGCAACCAACGTTTTTCTCAATGCTACAAGTTTAAGATCGCTCGCTGCCACCACAAACATGAGCAGGGTGGTGAGAATAACCAATAAATATATAAAAAGTGTTTTGCGCCTGGTAAATTGATGGTATAATGCAAAGGATATTAAAAGTCACTGGGAGACCATGTACGATATTTTAATTGGCACAATTTATATTGGCTGTAGGGACGAAAACATTGCAATCGTCTTGTTATGTAAAAAACAGTATATTAGGATTTTCATTCTATACATGAAACAGATAGAAGGAAATTTGCAATAGCGTCTTTGTGATTCACCAGCCGACACGCATGCTTGGTCAATTTCAATAGATGTTCAATCCATGCATGATGCTAAATTACTTATATCAGTCTCCCTATCTCAGGACAAGCGTCATCGTAAATTGTGCAGAATCGGATTTTTACTGATTTTCTCTAGGTGTGTTCGTTTTGTTGAGACCGTTGATCAAGAGGCTGATAAAACATAAACTGACATTTCACGGGTCGTAACATATTCGCGATCGCTTGCTCTTGAATGTTCAACCAAAAGTCTTAACTACAGATAAAGTGCGAGGCTTTTGTGTTGAGGCAACCATGCATTTGTTAAAACTTGCCGAGTACAGCATTTAGTGTTTCCCTTTCGCTATCATTACTATAGAGATATTCAATTAAAATACTTAAGTCGCCAAGGCCTTAAGACGCCAACAAGTACAAATAAAGGGTGATCTGGAGATGAAAGCAGAAACAGATCACCCCTCGCTATTTAAGAAACATAACATTCCGGTGTAAAATTTCTGACCCCAATTATAAAAATGTAAGCGCTCAGGTCTTCAGTAAATTGCGCGAAATTAATATATCGACACCTTAATTATCCAATATAAAAAATATTTCAATATAGGCTTCGAATACTAGTGAAATTATGGTGTGGGAAGTTAGTAATGTTTCAAAACAAGATTATTCATGTATGCGAGAGAGAGTGTAATTTAGGCTGAAACGTGAAGCAGTCAGTATTTTGACAGAATGAGCGCTAGTCAACCCAGCTGGAATGACGGAGAAATTCTGATACATGTACATCCTTGGAAGCACACACATCCAGCATTGTAGCCATATATGGAAGCAATAATAATCTTAACAGTAGAGCATGTGTTATTTTGTCACCAACAACAGTCTCCTGAGCCAGTTAGATTTGAACATATTGCAGCAAATATTTATTAAGATAATGTTACGAGAGGTAGACCGACAGGTCGTTTGTAGGTATATTATGAAAGTGGTCAGGTGGTACTAAACGTTAAAATCATATGACGTTTATAGTGTTTTCAGCTGACACCAATATTGTCTTAGTTTGGTAAATGTATGTTTTTTTCCTATTGAGGTAAAAACCTACTTTTACACTTTTATTTGTTTCAAATACAAATTACCAATTGCCGGCCCTCATCTTCAGTTGGATAAAATTAATTTTGAAGTGTTTACAGAGAATGGGAAAGAATATATAACTATCATATTGTCTAATTATTATTAAGCTATCATTCTTATGAAAAATTCACGTTGCAAAGGTTTACGAAATTAATGAATTATATTATATAACTAAGTATTGTTCCGTTTGTTGATACACATTAACTATCACACTTATTCATCTTATTTTATAAAAGTGTAGACTTAGAACAGATAAAGCATGACATTTCCGTTGCGTGGTTCATTTTTTGAAATCATTTCCTCAAGGGGAGATGAACTCTTCGAGGGCCAACTGAAAAACG
>JAXGGS010471817.1:0-11497 GCA_035585475.1 Armandia brevis
TGTGAATGGTTTTCAGCCATCAGTGCACGATTATTAGACACTGTATGTAAAACGCCACACTAGATCATGTCGCATCATTGATGTTGATCTAGCCCTCGCTAAGCCGTATGGTAGCCTTTCATATATAGATTCATGTTCGTACACGTGTGTAATGTTTTATAATGTGGCAACAGTCATCACGATTGTATAACTATTTCCTGCGTGTTTCCTGCTAACCTAAACTATTCTAATACAGATAGTGCAATATTTCAGGAGTCAGTGTCCTTCCTCATAGATAATCGAACAGATAACTGCTAACAAATTAGTAATCATAGACCTTCTAAATGGTTCTTTATAAATAAATCATGATATTTTCACTGACTGAAACTTTTATGGAGCCCTCGATTACGCATGATTGCAAACCTTAATGTTAGGCAAGGGTGTTTAGGTTGACAAGTGGTGGTTATTCTAAAAATTAAATAACAATCCCCAAAGAAGATGCACTTGTATGGCGAAACCTTCATTCTGCGGTAATCATGTGTTATTTAAGTATTGACCCCCTAAATCAGGTGTCTGGTCAAAGTTTAATACCACTTGGACTGAATTCCGGCTGACAATTACACACACATGAAAAGGCTCTCTATCAATATAAAATATTTAAAGCATCACTTTCCTTGGACCAATTCATAATATTAGTTGCAATCTTATTTTCGACAAACAGACTGCATAGCTTATTGATTAGAACTTACCATTCAGGATCATTTTCAAACGCATCAATAATGACTAGTCAAAGATTTAATGCTGTGACTTGCGTGTATTATATTGTGTGATGGGCTAAATTATCATTATCAGGTGAAGGGGAGAACAACCACTTTTGGCTTTCCATATTTTAATTGGATTTCTAATCCCTTGTGGAGACTAGTAAAAAATCTGAGCACGGATTTGTTAGCGTTTGGTTACCATAGTTACTGGATAATCTAACACTCACTGCGGGAGATGGCATCTCTACTCTGTTGAATAAGGTCACATGATTCCGAAAATGATGTAGTGTACAGTCAATTGCCTATTGTTCTATGAAAACAAGGCTGTGCTGATGTAGAATTGTCTCAAGTGGTAGAGCAAATCAAGGAATAACTCCGAGGATATGTATGTGGAGACAAGCATTTACTAAAAGGGTCACATAATCCAGTGATTTGTCATTACCTTTGGGTTAGAGAAAATACTCATCAATGAACCACGGCTAGTCAGTACCTACAGATTAGGAGGAACAATGCCACACAATCTTTTGTTTTGTGCCCATCATTTTAGTACCGACACACAATGACATCACTCTGTGATAGTCAGATTAATAACATCCTAGTTGTTGATATGATTTCATGAGACAGGGATGAACCGCCCTGATCGTCACCATGGTTACCGATCGCTCAAGTATAGTGGCGGCTGCCTGTAAAACAAAGGCTGATTGCCAGGTGGGTGAACGGGGCGGTCAGGCTACGGTTCTAAAGGCGGGAGAGAGTCCTGTCTCTCAGTCCCTGTCCCCCTCTCTACCCCGGGGCTCTGTACATCAACTCTCACCGTGCAACGGTTTGAGTGATGAACACCAAAACAACAAATCTCCTGGCCTCTACCCATTTTGAGCTGGTATTTAAACAAAGATTTCATAATTATTTCTTGGAATGTAATCAATATGTTTGACCATCAATTATTATGCTCAGTTGGCTATAGATTATAATTGTCAGTTGATATATGATAAATATGATGTTAGGTTGTTTCGTTGATTGTCACCATCAATTAGTAGTGCCTGTTGCTCAAACTTTATAGAAATGTTAGGGGACTACAATCTCTTAGTTGGTACCAAAATAATGCAATGTATTCAACATCATTAACCTGAAATTCAGCTCTGACGAGCTTAGAATGTGTTTTATGTCATCTATAAGGCTAAGTTTATATTTTAACCTCTAATACAAAGTCATACAAAAATAATTGACATTTGATGGACATATAATTCATGTGCAATGCCAAAGAATATGATGAAATGAAGTACACTTTATATATATATATATATATATATATATATATATATGATTAATTTACAACACTTTCGTCTTTAATTGAGCTACTCTAACATCAAACCTTTTGTTTCAGATGACATGATTCAACATGTGAGTTCAGACAAGCAGACTTATATATCAAGGGATTAGAGAGAGACCAGAAAACGGGTAGCAGTAAGACTGAGGATAACATCCTTCTCTTTTATAGTCAATCAATGATTTCCTTGTTGCCTATTATGGAGTTATGCCATGCGCTCTGTATTTTGGAGTTATTGCATGCTCTCTATTGTGGATGTATTCTATTCTCTCTATTGCGGAGATATTCTATATAACTTTTAACTATAAATTATTAACTGTTTAGTATATTTTATGCTATGCCCTGCCTGGTTAAAAAGAAAGACTCAAGCCTATCAAAGTCTGATACCTATGGCACAAGTACAATAATACAGGGCAGAGGTAGGTTCTATTATGGCATTTGAAACCCTCTATGTAGATAAGGGGCGCTGTAAATGTGTCTAATATATTCAAACCGGGTAATACTTGATATATCTTGGGAAATGACGAACTATTCATCTCTACATGAGCTTTTGCAACATTGCTTTCTTGTTTCAGGTGACCAGATTCAAAATATGAGTTCAGACAGGGAGAGTAATACATCATAGGGCTGCAGCTAAAGAACAGAAGACTGGTAGCAGTAAGACTTTATAAATAACTCATCCTTTTATTTTATAGTAAATCCATCCTTCATTTGCTCTCTCTATTGTGGGGTTATTCGATACTCTCTCTATTGTGGAGTTATCTGATGCTCTCTCTCTATCATGGAGTTATTCCATGCTCTCTCTCTTGTGGAGTTATTCCATGTTCTCTCTATTTGAAGGTATTTCATGCTCTCTCTCTCTCTCTCTTGTGGAGTTATTCCATGCCATCTATTGTGGAGTTAGTACATGCTCTCTCTCTCTCTTGTGGAGTTATTCTGTGTCATCTATTGTGGAGTTCTTACATGCCATCTATTGTGGAGTTCTTACATGCCATCTATTGTGCAGGGTTCCATGCTCTCTCTCTCTCTTCTGGAGTTGTTCCATGCTCTATCTATTGTGGAGTTATTCCATGCTCTATCTATTGTGGAGTTATTCCATGCCCTCTCTATTGTGGAGTTATTCCATGTTCTCTCTCTCTTGCGGAGTTATTCCATGCCATCTATTGTGGAGTTATTCCATGCCATCTATTGTGGAGTTATTCCATGCCATCTATTGTGGAGTTATTCCATACTCTTCCTATTGTGGAGTTATTCCAAGCTCTCTTTATTGTGGAGTTATTCCATGCCCTCTCTCTGGTGTGAAACTATTCCATTTACCACGTTTTTATACATTTTATCTACTGTTTATGAATGTTATATGATTTTTGTTATACCCTGCCTGGTTCAGTGGAGATATTTCCAGACTCAGTTTCTGCCAAAGAAGAACCAAACCTAACCAAATCAGATCCCTCTGATACAAGTACAAGTCAAGGCCAACATAAAAGAGCAATCACAGAAATGCAGGAAGAAATGGTTGAAACAAAGTCAAAGGGCAGTGGTAAGTTTCAATAATAGTTTTTGAAACCCTATTATTATATTAGAAGAACTACTTAAATTACAAACACCTCATGTCAAACTCGCTTTGAAAACATTGTCTTCATGCTTAAGGTGACCAGATTCAACATATGGCTTTAAAAAAGCGAAGTAAGAAGCCTACATCTGGGGACTCAGAAAATGAATGGATGGAAACCGGGTAGTGGTAATATCTTTTGATACAGCATCATTCGTTTGTGAAGACATTCCATCCTCACCATGCTCTCAATTGTGGAGTTGTTCCATGACTGTCTATTGTGTAGTTATTCCATGCTCTCTCTCTCTTGTGGAGTTGTTCCATGCTCTATCTATTGTGGAGTTATTCCATGCCCTCTCTATTGTGGAGTTGTTCCATGCCCTCTCTATTTTGGAGTTATTCCATGCAATCTATTGTGGAGTTATTCCATGCCATCTATTGTGGAGTTATTCCATGCAATCTATTGTGGAGTTATTCCATGCTCTCTCTCTCTTGTGGAGTTGTTCCATGCCATCTATTGTGGAGTTATTCCATGCTCTCTCTCTCTTGTGGAGTTATTTCATGCCATCTATTTTGGAGTTGTTCCATGCCATCTCTTGTGGAGTTGTTCCATGCTCCTTCTATTGTGGAGTTATTCCATGCCCTCTCTATTGTGGAGTTATTCCATGCTCTCTCTCTCTCTTGTGGAGTTATTCCATGCCATCTATTGTGGAGTTATTCCATGCCATCTATTGTGGAGTTATTCCATGCAATCTATTGTGGAGTTATTCCATGCCATCTATTGTGGAGTTTTCCATACTCTTCCTATTGTGGAGTTGATCCATGCTCTCTCTATTGTGGAGATATTCCACGCCTTCTCTCTAGTATGGAGATATTCCATGTACAATGTTTTTATATATGTCATCTACTGTTTATTTATGTTATATGATTTTTGTTATGCCCTGCCTGGTTCAGTGGAGATATTTTCAGACTTAGTTTCTGCCAAAGAAGAACCAAACCTAACCAAATCTGATCCTTCTGATACAAGTACAAGTCAAGACCAACATAAAAGAGCAAGAAGTGCAGGAAGCCCTGGTTGAAAGAAAATTAAAGGTCCATGCCACAGATGACTCCGAACTGCTGCCCTATTCATGAAATGTGTTGATATATTATAAATATGTGAAAAACACCCTTTGCTAATCATATACACTTTCAATCATGTCAGTTTATATATCCGCCGTGAGTCCTATTGTAAACAGTCCTACCGTAAGGAAATAATGGCTACAACAAGAAGAATAAAGGATTGTAGTACACCAAAACAAGGTATAGTTCTTTAATACGCAATATGAACTACTGTACTATTACCAGGTTGTGTTGAATTAAATATTAAACTAGAATAATTTTTGTTTCTTTAATTGGAAAAGAGCTTTATTGGTTGGGAAAACAAATAGCCAGATTAGAAATGTGGTCACAAATTTCAGCCGGAGGCTGTCCCTTTTTCATAACCATCTGAATGATTGAACAATATAATGTAATCCTTATTTTTGCTTGAAGTAGTTCCTTTTTCAAGACAATCAATTTCATTAGTTTGGCAATCCTTCATTTTGCATGAGGTGGTCCCTTTTTTTGCCAAAGGTGGTCCCTTTTTCAAATTCATCAATATAATAGGTAAGGTGGTCCCTTTTTTAGCCTGAAGTGGTCCCTTTTTCCGATAATTTTGTCTGATTAGTGAGGTGGTCCCTTTTATAGCCCAAGGTGGTCCCTTTTTCAGATTATTTAGTCTGATTGTTAAGGTTGTCCCTTTTTTTTGCCTGAGTTCGTCCCTTTTTCAGATTATTTAGTCTGATTAGTGAGGTGGTTATTAATTTTGCCTGAGATGGTCCATTTTTTTGCCTGAGGTTGTCCCTTTTTCAGACTATTTAGTCTGATTAGTGAGGTGGTCCCTTTTTTTGGCTGAGGTGGTCCCTTTTTCAACACCATCAATTTCATTTGTTTGGTAGTCCTTAATTTTGCCAGAGATGATCCTTATTTTTCCCTGAGTTTGTCTTTTTTTCAAATTTATAAGTCTAATAAGTGAGGTGGTCATTAATTTTGCTTGAGGTGGTCCTTTTTTTGTCTGAAGGGTTCCTTTTTTACATTTATAAGACTGATTGGTGAGGTGGTTCATAATTTTGCTTGAGGTGGTCCCTTTTTTTGTCTGAAGTGGTCCCTTTTTTAAAATTATAAGTCTGATTGGTGAGGTTGTCCTTAGTTTTGCCTGAGGTGGTCCCTTATTTTGCCTGAAGTAGTCCCTTTTTCAGATTATTTAGTCTGATTGATAAGGTGGTCCTCTTTTTGCCTGAGGTGGTCCCTTTTTTAAATTTATAAGTGTGATTGGTGAGGTTGTCCTTAGTTTTGCCTGAGGTGGTCCCTTTTTTTGCCTGAGGTGGTCCCTTTTTTTGCCTGAGGTGGTACCTTATTTGGCCTGAGGTGGTCCCTTTTTCAACACCATCAATTACTTTAATTTGGTGGTCCCTTTATTTGCCTGAGGTGGCCCTTTTTTCAGATTTATTAGACTGATTGGTAAAGCCACCCTTCTTTTGCCTGAGTTTGTCCCTTTTTCTACACCATCAGTTTTATTAGTGAGGTGGTTCCTTATTTTGCCTGAGGTGGTCCTTATTTTTGCCTGAGTTGGCCCTTTTTCAGATTGTTTAGTCTGATAAGTGAGGTGTTCCTTTATTTTGCCTTAGGATGTCCATTTTTTGCCTGAGGTGGTCCCTCTTTTTGCCAGAGGTGGTCCCTTTTTTTTGCCTGAGGTGGTCCCTTTTCATATTCATCAAAATGACTGGTAAGGTGGTCCTGTTATTTGCCGGAGGTGGTCCCTTTTTTTCAGATTTATATGTCTGATTGGTAGAGCGGTCCCTTATTTGGCCTGAGTTGGTCCCTTTTCACATTCCTAAGAAGGATTGGTAAGGTGGTCATTTTTTTTGCCCTAGGTGGTCCATTTTCACATTCATGAAACAGATTGGTAAGGTGGTCCCTTTTTTTGCCAGAGGTGGCCCCTTTTTTTGCCTGAAATGGTCCCTTTTTCTACACCATAAATTTCTTTAATTTGGCGGTCCCTTTATTTGCCTGAGTTGGTCCCTTTTTACATTCCTAAGACAGATTGGTAAGGTGGTCCCTTTTGTGCCCAAAGTTGTCCATTTTCACATTTACGAAACTGATTGGTAAAGTGGTCTCTTTTTTTGCCTTGGGTCTCAATGCATATAAGACACGTTTTGGGGATATCAGTTGTTTTTCTACCATAAAAAAGTTTTATATCGGTCTAAATATTCCAATAATTTGGTCAGTTGTGAACGACATGATGCACTATCATGTACAATAAAAAAAATAAAAAATTGATAGATTGTGCGGACTGTATCGATCTAAAATCTATAGGACAAGTAACCCGGAATAGTAACCCAGATAAGTAGCCCGGTTAAATAGCCCGGATTTTAACTTGTTGATGAAATAATATATATTATTTTTTAATCGCTCACAGAGTTGACAATATTGGATCAGATTTATTCCAAATTTACACACATGCAGCCAAGGTGTTGTCTGATGTGTGGGCTATTGACTTTGAAAAAGAAATACTCGCACCAAAGTTTGAACCTGTTCAAGAGTGATGGGTCCAGAATAGAATAAACGGGCTACTTACCCGGGCTACTTATCCCATGTCTTATATGCATTTAGGTGGTCCCTTTTTCTAAACCATCAGTTTCATAAAGGAGGTGGTCTCTGATTGTGCCTTAGGCAGTCTCTTGTCTAAATAGGGTGGTGGTCCTTAATTTTCCCTGAAATGGTCCCTATGTTGGCCAGAGGTGGTTCCTTTTTCAGATTCATAAGTCTGATTGGTAAGGTGGTCCCTTTTTTGCCTGAGGTGGTCCCTTTTTAACACCATCAATTCCATTAGTTTGGTGGTCCTTAAAATTGCCTGAGGGGATTTGATTATCAGATTTATAAGTCTGATTGGTAAGGTGGTCCCTTATTTGCAAGAGGTGGTCCCTTTTACAGATTCATAAGTCTGATTGGTAGGGAAGTCCCTTTATTTGCCTAAGTTGGTCCCTTTTCATATTCATAAGACTGATTAGTAAGGTGGTCCCTTTTTTCACCTGAGGTGGTCCCTGTTTCAACACTATAGATTTCATTAGTTTGGTGGTTCTAAATTTTACCTGAGGTGGTTTGATTTTCAGATTTATAAGTCTGAATGGTAGGGAAGTCCCTTCATTTGCCTAAGTTGGTCCCTTTTCACATTCATAAAACTGATTAGTAAGGTGGTCTATTTTTTTGCCTGAGGTGGTCCTTGTTTCAACACCATAGATTTCATTAGTTTGGTGGTCCTTAATTTTGCCTGAGGTTGTCTTTTTGTCCGATTTATATGTCTGAATAGTTAGGTGGTCCCTTTTCTTGCCTGATAGGTTAAAACTTTGAATGTAACAATGATTTCTGAATCTCCAATTTGTTACTGAGAAATGTACTTTTACATTTTGTGATATTGCTAAATTACAGGTATAGGCTGATGATGATAACAATGTTTGAAGATCCAATTACAACTGGAGAAAATGAAGTATCACTTGGTCATTACTGGGTATACTTTTTTAACTTTCAATGGTACTTATACAACCCTCTTGTTCTGTCTAAAGAGAGGATTGTCAGGAAGGCAGATTGCCAAAGACCTCCTGGACGTGCATCAAGAGTGTTGTATATCAAAGATGAGTAGATGAGTTCATGTACAATCCCTATCCACTATTATAAAAATACTGAGACATAAAGAAACTACTTTTTAAGTGATATACTTTTACTTAAGGCAGCCTAAGGCAGTGGAGGAGGGCAGGACAGATAATGCCTATGTTATTTGAATTATATAAAAATTGTGCATTGTTTTCTCTGTATTGTTTGTTGTATCATGAGATGAATACTACTCAAAATTACAATGTCTGATTTTGCAACCACCATTTAGATATATAAAGATTTTGCACTGTAATTTGTTATTGTATTCTGTACTATTAACTGAATATCACTGTAAGCAAGAAAGTATGTTATTGCCACAGCTATTTATTACCTGGCACTTAAGTTGCAGACCTAGAGCATGAAGGAGATCAGGCAAATATTGATTGAAAATTGATTGTATAATGTTTTATTTAGCCATATGTTGTATCTTTATAAACCTTACATGCAGCTTTACATATTTAATAACTATAATATGTGAGCAAGATATACTAATGTTATGTTCATAATTATACTTTTAGGGATTGATACATAAAACCTGATACCACTAACTATCCATATTATAATATATAACATACTGGTACAATTTATCACCATACCTTTATCTGTGATTGGTTATATGTGTTGATTAAAATAAAACATCAGAAAATTCACCTACTGGTATGTACATTCAGGTGGAACATGTATTAAATAAATCTATTCATGTTAAGAGTGTACCTTTATAAAGCTTTTGTGAACTATCTTAGACTGAGAGATAAATATGTCATACTTGTTTCATTGTTAAGAAATTATTAATGATAGCTGTGATGAAGCATCTTGTATATATTTATCTCAATTTGACTGAATGGTGTTTGCATGAATCACTTAAACATTTAGGAGTTGTTTTACCTTCCTATACTAATCACATACAAATAAAAATGAATAAATATTCTTAAATTTTTTAATATGCAAAATGGTTTCCTTTGTTATATTGCACTTTTTTATGCAGAGATATAAGAAAAAGTTTCTAAATTAGTAAATAATGCAAAACTATAAATAGAGTTCAAAACACTCATGAGATTCTTTAGTCTAACAACATTATATGCTGTCCTATGAGACAATGTTTCTAAATAAGTAAGTAAGGCAAACTATGAATAGAGTTCATTAACAACCATAAAATACTATAATCTAACAACATAATACCTTTAACATATGTTGTCAGAAAATATTGACAATTTGCCAGCTGGCTTCGTTCTTTGCCAGCCAGCCATTTTCCCAGGAATCAAATACTAATATATCTCCCAGCTGGAGTTTGGTATTTTCCAACTGGGAAATCAATTCCCAGGAATTGTTATTTAAATGGAATTTTCCCCAGCTGGAAAACATATTTTCCCAGCTGGGAAACCAATATTCCCAGCCAGCGACAAAAACAGTGGGGAGCAGCTTTTGCCAGCCAGCAATCGTGGGGTACTCCTGTGTCATGTGTTACATGGTCGTTAGTATTTAAGATACATTAGAAGTATTAAATATACTACACATATGAAGAGACCGTGAGATAGCCGATACTTGGTAAAACAATTAACTTGCAGTCTCATTTCAATGGATGATTAAACTCATTAGGTAACACACGTACATACCATAAACTTGCATGGATGGGGAGATCAGTATCATTGGTCACAGCCCGGTTCAGGTTCAGTTAATTATTGAGAAAATAAAGAGACTTAGTAGTAAACGCCAGGTCGCATGCGCAGATAGAGAAAAGCTCTGTATAGTGTGTGATGCTGAAGTCCAAATCACGTTCGTAATTATATATTTTGATACTCAGACTTTCTTTTCCTTCTTTTATATACAATCAAATTAACTTATTTTGCTTTCCAATAATAACAACTGGCGTAATAAAGGAATCAGTGCATGCTTTCATGCAAATAATCAAATCATCCCCAGACTCAACGTGGCCTCATTATACTTAGACACAAAACTATATTCAAGGACAACATGAACGTGGATGTAAGGTAAATCCAGTCATGTGTGAGCAAAAGTTCGATAGAGCAAGATTTATGCAAGTCAAACAATTCGAAAGCTTAAAATATTATAAGGAGTTGAAGAACATCAGTTGAATTATCAACTTGGAAAGGCATTGACCGTTTGTAGTATGAGGATTTGTGTCCGGGTTATGGGGTCAGTCAACATTTTGAGTCAGAGTTGATAGAATCTAATTGATATTGGGGTCAAAATATAGTAATATATAGTTATGCTAGAAAAATTGTCGGTAATCGAGACACGTTTATCTGAGCAGATTAGCGACATTTCAGGTCTAACCTGGGAGGTCACTCTGAGCAGTCAAATCGCAGAATACAGGGATCTTTGGATCGAATCTAATTAATGGTATTTATAGCTGTGGAAGGCAGCATCTGCCGAAAGCACAGGAACACATTAATTGTTTGGACATACTCGGGACAATAAAAAGCGGCACATACTGTTAGTGCAAACTTTGTCACACGATAAATAAAGGTTTACTAACATTGTGAAAATAACGTTCACAAGTTTAAATGACACAATGATTCAATATTGACACATATTTGTGAGAGCCGTGTAATGCATACACCGCATTTACATTGGGTGCGTTAATGCAGTACTTATGATAATATGCATTCGTACGCACATCATACGGTTGAGACATCAACAGTTGTTGCCATGGCTATGATTTCGAGCTACCTGCTTGTGCATTACATCAGATTATAAGATCAGAGATAATTGTCAAATTTCCATCCGTAAATAGTCAACCCATGAACTTAACTGTGAGGTTAGAGTTGACAGCAGCGGAATGAAGGGATGGGGGCGACAACATTTATACTAGTTTAAAAGTGCGTAAATGTCTTCTAAATTTTCAAATTAAACACAGGCTACGACGCAATCCATCAGATGTGTTGAAAAATACGATTGTATACTGTTGTGTACTTACCTTTCACGGATATTCAGATGACTGATAAAAATAAAATACGGTAATTCTCTTAATCCTTTTCTGTGTTCTCGTTTCAGGTGAAATATTCAAGATGGTGGCTGTGATACAGGTGTAAATACTACCGGTTCATTAGACAACCTGACCTAGTTATTATCACTTGATCACCTCAGAACAACCCCGGGGACACGTGGCTTGCGCAAGCAGCGAACATA
>JAXGGS010471928.1:0-11496 GCA_035585475.1 Armandia brevis
ACCTAAGCTTGTAGCCAAGCTGATTAGCATTGTGAGCTAACTACCATTTAATTGATGTGTAAACATATGTAAAGTATTTCTACATTATACTAAAGCTTACAACATACTTTTGCGTTGAGATGTAGAATAAATTCGGTATCTGGCATGATAATAGTATGATATTGTAAACACAGCATTAGTTCAAAGATATATAACAACAACCTTATATTTATGAATATGGTCATTACTGTTCTTTTGGCAGAAAAAACATTCTTCTGCATTATTCAGAGCATATGATATCATTTAATTCAATAAAAGTTTCTTCTTTTTTCCGAGCCAGCAATTGTTTTTTTTTATCTCCCAGCAATCGATAATTACTGGTCCCAGCAGATTGAAATTATTGAACAATTCCCTCCTGAAGAATGAAATTTCGGACAATATCTCCCAGGAGAATGAAATTATTGGATAATTCCCTCCTGCAGAATGATATTTCGGTACAATATCTCGCTGGAGAATGAAATTATTGGAAAACACCCCCAGCAGAATGAAATTTCGGACAATATTTTCCATCGGAATGTAATTATCTTTTCCCAGCCAGCGAGAAATGCCATAAATATCCAGCAGAAGAAATCACTGAAGGCCCCTGTAGCTGGATTTACACACGTGGATGCAACTGTTGCTGTATTTACATGGATGGCTGAGACCTGGGTGAGCAATTTCTTTGATCCCGGAATAACGGATCATTGTCTGGTAACTGCAACAATGTGTGGACCAACGATCGTGATATGTCGCAAATGACCTCGATCCACATTAAAAAGCAACTTTGGTGACTGATTTGCTTAGGCACAACTCGTCTGAGCAACGGAGTCAGATTTACACATTTACTGTTAATTTTAGGAATATCTCCATTGCTATCGGTGATATGGGACTCTTATCAAACATAATGTATTATAGAAGGAAAAAAACACTGTATTGTAATTTGATGATCCTCGCAATGCCTGTACATTTGATATCATATAAATACCAAAATTGTTACTTGTTCGCAGATAAAAAATCACATGGTGCATTTCGGTTTACTTATATCTATTTTTGAAATTGTATTGATTTATGATTTCAGACTTCATAATGACAGACCTGTTGATGGTATCCGCATCTCTATTCCCTTTATGGGGCACACCTAAACTTTGAATGAACTGATTCAAGACAGTCCACATCATAAACGATAATGTTCCGTCGGAAATATTGATGTATACATTCTCAGTAATCAAGAAGATAGATATATTTCAAGGAGTAAGCTACTATAAAAAGATTGGTGTAATCATTTAACCCCAGCCTGGACTACATTGTTGTATATGTCATGACGATAACATGATAATATTGCGATCTAATGATGCTATGTCTGACTTACCAGAATACTGAATGTTGTGTATCAGTTACTTAAGCTTTAGCCATTTAGAAGTGAGTCGGATAGTCTTAAGTAGTATTATTAGGTACCTACAACTTGACGACAAATTACATTGAATTACATTTTATCAGACTAGAGGTGCAACGTCTGTTGTACCAAAATGGTCTGTGCCTATCCAGGGTAATGTGGCTGTAAAACCTCGCCCACCAAGTGCTCAGTTTAAAGTTTACCTTTAAAATTTGAATACTAAAATTACATTTCTTATATGATTCCGCTTAATCAAAGGTAGAAAATGATGTTTTATGTAGATTCCAATCACTTATTGATTGTAATGCATTGGCTGGGTCAACAATGAACCAAGAGTCTGGTATATTTGGTTTATGTATGGCACCGTGATGTTCTACCCATGCTTTGTGAAATGCTACTAAAACCCAAACCCAATACGCCGAATCTTTAAGTGCACTGCCTGAAAATGTTTCCCATCCGCTTTTGTCAACTAGTCTTATTCTTCTAAAAATTGTTCTATTGTTTAGTCTACATGTATCGGTGCTTAAGATACCTTCAGCGTTTGTTACCCCCCAAATACCTCTGATTCGATGTTGTACGCACTGATGCATAACCGAGTGGTTTGGATCACTATACTTGCATGGTGCAGAACAACTCGGGCACACTTTTTGACAACCCCACAGCTGTGCCACAATGTTTTCATACATGGCTGAAGTAACCCCGGTTTGTTCTACGTCAATGTTTTGAAAATAAGTTGTTAACTGTTCATGAACGCAATCAACACTGTTTAAAACTAGATCAGTAAATCGGTCTGCATTAAAGGCTGCATGGACATCTTCTCCCATATTTTCCAACACACTTCTAAGATAATAAGAAACATGCTGGGGGATCGTACCTTTGTCAAATCTTTCAAACCAATCAATGATAGAAATGCCATCATGACATTGCTTCAAAGACAACCCATGTTTTTTTATTAATGCGATTTGTTGAGCTAAAGGCTGCTGAATAATTTTGAAGATGATGAAATTATTGGAGCCTTTGTGTTCCTCCAGTAGAGCTTTTTCCTCTAACAAGATCCAATTAGTGGCAAAATACTCCGGATTTGCGACGTAAGATGCAAAACAATTAAAGTCTTTTTTCTGAATCAAATATTTCAAAATAGACTTGATTAATGTCTCTTTGTCCGGGTATTTTCCCAAAGTTCTTCGTTGTACCTCGATTAGAATGAGGCTCTTCATTTTAGTTGTAATCTCATCCCCAATCATTTGGGATAACAATTTCGAAAAAGGTATTTCAGAGGCCTCATTCTTATTCAATATATTTTGAAATATTTTCCAAGACATCTGTTGATATTTCTCATTGATGTTTTGTTTTGCTTTGTTTTTTTTATACGAGTCATGCTGACGTTCCCAATGAGGAAATGCAAACAAACAGACCATCAAGCAAATTCTAGCTAGCGCTTGGAACTTCAAAGAATAAGTTTTTTGTTCTGTGTGCAACGGATATGTAAAAGTCTGAAGCTCCTTTCGGACTTTTTTAATCAAACATGCAACGTGATTGGAGGTAAAACAATCTGATACATCAGTTCTACCCAAAGGCTCCGTTATTTTTTCAAGTCGAATTAGTACTTCATATTTAGCATTATCTAGCAAGCTGCTGTCTGAAATACCAAAGCTTCCGTCTACATGAAGTTGGTCTACAGTAATGTCATCGACAATGTCAGACAACTGTATTAGATTGCTTCTTGTAAATAACTGACTTATTTCCTTTCCTCTAATGTGTGGACGGTCATAGAATTCCGCCCTCATCTCATCTAGAACTGCCGAGTTCATTTTCAAAATAACACGTGATTTAGATTTGCTTCTCTCGGTTATAAGTTTCAACATATGCTGTACTGATCTATCCCACGTGCAGTCAAATTGTTGTTTAATATCGCCTTCAGACAACACTTCAGTGTTACTTGTTAATTTATAAGTGTCACTAATGAAATTTTGCAAAATCCGCTCTCCGATAAATAGCTCTTGGTTTTCTATTTGTTCATATATATTTCCCAGAATAGATGCTTTAATACGAGTACATTCTGTTTTGATATAATCTTTTTTAGATGTTTCCCATCTAATTGCAAGGTCGCAATATTGACAGTTAGCTATGAATGAATCGACTTCCTTTTCAAGGGAGATTATCTGGTCAGCCGTATAAGCATCAAGCATGTCATAAATTGATTCAGTGGTCTTGTCGGGTGAGCAGATTATTGGATTTATCAATCTGTCTACCCAAATTAACAAGTCGTTTTGAAATTTGTGAATCAGTTCCCTTGCCATTTTATCCATTGATATATATGAATTCATCTCTAAGGTATTTCGAAAGCTAAACACAAAATTCTCATCTAAAATCGAGTGCCATATGTCAAATATTCTCTGGAATACCTCTGAGACTGTGAGAAATTGATAGTTACTCCCAGTAAAGCGGTCAAATATCGCACTTCTCAAACTTGCTACCTCAGAGCTGTAGCCGTCTTTCACGTGCGCCATTGGTGGGTCCCCATGCCATAAGTCAGGAAAATACCACACATCCTTTGTGCAATCGAAACTTATTACTTGGTTAAAAGACATTTCTCCAGGAATATTTTCTTTTTCTGCTGCTTCACTTGTTACCTTATCTAGGTTTTTTTGCAAATTCCTATTCGCGTCTTGAAGTAAATCTCTAGCACCTGATGCAGACACATTCTGATGTACAAATATACATTTTCGACCAATGTTTATTTCAGAAACAGCCTTCATTCTAATAAAAGCGTGAACTGCTATCTGAAGTAAATCTCGAATTTCTGCTACGTTTTCTCCTTTCACATTCACAATTGTCAGATCTGCCAATCCTATTGAAAGAGTGGCCAGTTCATTGTCATGGTTGATTGAATCTTTTCGAGTTCCCCTTAGACCTTCAGTATCCATGATACAAATAAACCTAAAAGGAAAACCCGATTTTTCGCATACAGGAAGGAGTTGTAAGTATACTCCTTTGGTGCATGTGCCAGCGCTCACAGCAAATTGAAGTCCGAAAAGAGCATTCAGTAAGGTAGATTTCCCTGAACTCTGTACACCGATGATTGATATAACTAAAAGCCTTTCATTTCCTATTTTATTCTCCAAGCATTCAAAAACTGCTTTTAACCAAACTAGCGGCAAGTTACCAGCATCACCATCCATGACTTCAATCGGCCAACCTCCAAGCATGAATTCAGAAACTATTTCGGGAAAGTTTCTGATGCTGGTAGACAATTGTTTTAATGCATGTTTGCCGCTAAAATCGGTAACTTGATTTAAAGCTTCAAACATTTGACCTACTTCCCTAAAGAAATGTTCAGTGCCTAGAATTTCATTGTTCATATTAAACTCAATGACTTCTAAATTTTTGTTTTTTTCCATCAGTAAGTTCTTGTTTCTATCAGAGTGAGGCTTTTCTCTCAATTGTCGAATTTGGTTCAGACACTGTTTGTATTTATTTCTCGAATTGGCCAATTTCGACCGCGTGCAAGAGTCTAAATAATTCTTTAAGCATTGCAGCAGTAACATATTTTGTCTATTCGAGGCTTTATCGAATGCACTCAAAAAGTGTTTCATAAGTGACTCGGGTTTGTCTTCTGAAAATAAATCTTCAATAACGTTTCGTTGATCTTTTCTGATAGTAATCATTTTTCTCTCCCTTTCATTTACATCTGGGGAGGCATTTGACGGATCTTCATGAATTCTTAATTGCTCCCTTTGGATGCAACTCCAATTCTTCCAATGATTACCTTGGAGCTGCATCTGAGTGTATTTGATATCTGCCCCACTAGAATTCAAATCATCCAGGACACCCATAATCCTACTAGCTCTACTCAGATGATATTCCCCCACGTTTTGGTATTCGTCAGAAATAATGTATTTTTGTGCCCCTAATTCTGAGAAAAATACATTTTGTAATTTCAAGGGAACATTTTTCGCCAAAGTTTGTAACAAACGTCGAACGTCGGCTTTTATGTCATCAAAGGGAACGTCTCCGTAGTTTGCATATGTACTGATTATGAACATTTCATCTAAAGATAAGCTATGTCCACTTAAGTATTTTACAAACTCTTCTTGGAGAAAATCTACATCAGCGTTACGCTCATTACTTAGCAGTAATATCAATTCAGGCTTTTGGTCCGTTCTGTCATTCAGTAAATTGATTATCAGACTCAGGAACTCTGGAAGGTTCGTGTCTTCTATTTCAAGTGACATCACTATGGCATCCGACACATTTTTGACAAATTGGAACTGTTTAGGATACTCCGTAGTATTTCCTCTAAGATTTAGCATCAAATGGAGGGTGGGAAAATCAGGTGCCTTTCCGCTGGGCAAATACCATGATCCCTCGACAACCCCTTTGCTAAATACCCTTTGCTCAGTGCTACCTTTACAGTCCCTTTCAAAGAATGTGCGATGGGATTCGTCACTCAAAATACCATTTAAAATCTTGGATTTGGTGTATTTACCGGAATTTCCAAAACGGCAAAATGATACGATGTGGGTATCAGAAGACAGTGCATCGCACTCAACATATTCCTGGCCTCTTTTCCACTCAAATATCAATGATCTAAGCGGCCAAACCAAAAGTTCAAGACATTGTTCTAAAAGATTCGGCATTAATATGGGCACGGCTAACCGACATTTGAGAGCACATTTGATGATTTGCGCGCGTAAGCTTAGATCACAACATTGGTATGCAACAAGGAAGAAATCAAGTGGATGCTTAGTCTGACTATTGCCTTGTTCTGGTCCCCGCTTAGATCTTGAAAAACCTCCCCCCCGAAAAGATTGTTTTTCTCTATTTTGAAATTGGTCGGTCTGAAGAAACTTATCACGGACAGACCAATCCAGCATTATAATTCGTTTATGATAATCAATGCCTCTACGTGAGTGTGTAGGCTTGCCTGTGTTCGCAACCCTAGCATCTGCTTGATTTACTTTCATAACATCTTGAATACTAAGCTTGCATGGGAAATACTCTTCTAAGTTCCAAAATTCTAATGTATACTGTAGCTGTTGATCTACACTAATTGTGTTTGTTTTGTGGTGAAAGCTATCTGTAAAAAAAGCAAAACCGCTTATGAGATGGTGCAAATGTTTTTGATATTTACCGTGTTCTTTTAGATCATTATTTCATATAAAAACGATACACAAGATGGAAAGGTTTAAAATAAAATTATGTATCATTTATAAATACCTAATGCTGAAACGTTACAAGCAACAGACCTCTTCACACATGTATCCGACACATTATCCTGAAAACGAACAAATACTTAATAAAGTGACAACGATTATGTGATATCTTAATTATTCCACAGATAAAAATTGTTATTTGTAAATCGTACTCTTGCATTGTATTAGTATTTGTTTTAAAGATTCTAATGTACTCTCATCATAGAAAAGATATCGTACCCAATTCCTTATTGGACGGCTATCCCGATACGATTTTAGGGCAACTATTGCGCTTGTGTGCCAGCATTTCTCAGCATACATAATGGCTGATGATCCTTTTTGGTCAATAAGTTTCAAATCAGCGGAATGATCAAGCAAGATTTTGATGATAGAAGTGTGACCATGTTTACTTGCTATGATCAATGGAGTACTTGCGTCTAACGTCCTGGCATTCACATCAACGTTTGCCCTCACCAGGAAATTCATGATGATACTCTGATTAGTGTAGGCTGCTTCGTGAATTGCCTGGAAGCCATTGCCATTACAACGAGCTGAGAGATTAACCTCAAACTGATGAAGTTTTTTGAGACATGATATTGCACCAACTCGTGCTGCAATAATGGCTGGAGTAGCCCCGTCCAGATCTACGACTTCTAGGTCAGCATTATGTTGTTCAAACAAAGTAAGAGCCGCTTGATGATCATTACTGACACAAATATGTATAGGAAGTTTACCATCATCATTTCTCATTTCGGAGAGCGATGGTTCCGCTCCCAGTAAATGGTTAATCAATGCTATGTTTCCATTCCTTGAGGCATAGTGTAGTGTGGTCCAACCATTTTTAGATTTGACGAGTTTGTTTGCACCATATTTAAATAAGAGTCCAGACAAGTGGTTGTGTTCGTGATCAGCTGCAACGTGCAGTGCCGTCCTGCCATCTGTTCCAGGTGAATCAATGTCTATATATCCAGATTCGAGTAAACGTGTCACCTCTTCTTTATCATTATGTTTACACGCATCAATAAACGTGGCCTAAAAGACGAAACATATCAATGTATGTGTCATGACATTTTCAACTTGTATCAATGTGTAATTAACGGAAAAATAGGAATGTGTACTATACGCTACATATATACGGAACCGATTAACTTCACTGGTCGGGCGTTCTATTCATTATGAAGTTTAGTTTCGTTATATATTTCTTAATGATTCATAACTTGAAATTTGGAATTTAATTATGCGAAAATGAAGATTGATGAAGTAAAGAAGGTAACTGACAACACTCATGTCACACCACGTTTTTGTACACATTCATGAAGAGTTTGCCCAAAGGTGGCCGCTAACCATTCAACAACTGTTAACTGTATAAAAACAAAAATCTAAGCAGTATGTTAGGGAAGTTGTTGATATTACACACAATACGCAGTTAGCTGTCAATATAGCTCGAGTCTATCATTGTTTGATTGTACTACGAACTATAATGTAATCAGCCCCTGTTTTGTCCAGCAATTTGTTGGTTGTTTGGAAATGGTTACAATCACATTAAGGTAGGGCTGTAAGACAGGACGTTTAGGCTTTGGCTCAAGTATCAGCTGGGAGCTACAATTGGATTTCTACTTATCGGAAGAATGTATTACAAACAGTGTTTTGCACTAATTTACCACCAGAAATTCCAACTCAGAAGTTAATGTTACCTAAATTGTGAATAAATACCTTGCGATGATATGTTTGATATTTCCATTATTCGAATCTTTATTATTCATTTCAATATATTGATTCACTTTTGAAATAGTATATCATGTCACTGATTTCTACGTCTTCATTTTCAAGATGTCTTAATAAATTTTATACATATGATTTCACCTTGTTAATAACCTTTTGTATAGTCAACTATTGGAGTACAAATCAACCTGTGTGTCAATCGCTTTCACTACGTATAACATAACTAATTGAGTGCCATAAATGTTTGTTTACAATTTTTTCTGAAATACGACGCTATCTTTGGGTAACTAGTAATAGCCATTTCTTGGTATACCTGGTGTGTAAACGCATTACCCATTTCAGGCAATTGAGTTGTTCAGAGAACTCATCCCTGAACTGGCAGATTATAGTTTTGACATGGCAAATGGCACCAGCAGCAACATACATGTGTAAGATGCTGGTTGTGCCATACGATGAGTAATGACTCCAGGCCATGACCTGGCCAGGCTGGGTACAGGCCGATAAAATAGGTTATTCTCTAATATAGGGGTCCCCTATAAATGGGTTGGTCCTAAGTAAGGATGTTCCCTGATTTGTGACCAATATGTTCCCATAAAAGGGGTCTTCCCTAATTAGGGAACATAGAATCTGCCATATATGGGACACACTCCTAATAAGGGCAGGGGCGGGACTAAATGTTTTAATATTGTGATGTCATGTTTGCCATGAGCTGCCATAGTTACTACTAATTTCAAACTCTTTCTTTGTTCCCTAATTAGCGAACAGCCCAGATTTAGGCCCCCCCTTAAAAAAGGTCATTCCCTAATTAGGGATATTCCCTTTTATAGGGGGGCCATATTTTAAGGGCCTGTACCCAACCTGCTGGCTGAGGTCCTCAGCAGGGATGCCAACTGAGGGGGCAGCCGGAGATGCTAGGTGAGTTATTTCTCAGTAATTTATATCCGCCGGTAGTAATAAGATAAACCTGCGCAGAAAAGCTGTGCAGGGTTACAAGGTGAGAATAGAACTGGGAGCACGAGTCAGTCTGAGCCAGACACACAACTGCTCAAGTGGCTTACCTTGTACTTGAGAACTCCGGTATCCACACACCAAGAAAGTTGACTTACATGTTTGTAGTTCAGTGAATAAACCAAATGGGAAATTTTAAATTTGTTTTATTCCTAATTTGTGTTGTAGGATGATCCTACACATGAAAGTGGCGAGCTTGCCAGGACTCGTCTTATGTTTTAACAAACAAAGAGTTCCCTAGATAGGCTAGCCACAAGATGCAAGAAGAAAAGGCTGCCGTTATGCAGATCGATGGTCGGCAAAGAAAGAACAGGCACAGTGGAGACTTGTGGTCCATGAAGACGTAGCTCAGTATCAAGTCATCCGGTTAAGACAAGGAAGACAGGGCTAGAAGAAGTACCTCAACCCCAAATAATTAGCAATGCTCCGGGCCCTTATAGACGAGCGACAAGTCTGGGAGACAGGTGAGGGCATATTTCGTGTCGATTAATTGCAGCACCCTTACCTCTTAACGACCCCGATCCCCTTGTGCTACCCCCAGCTGCAGGACAAGGTGTGCATGCCCCAAGAGATGTCCTTGAGGATCAGGGCGCTGTCGAAGGCGATGACCAGCAACCCTCAGGCCCTGGAAATCAGGGTGCTGTCGGAGGTGACACAGAGGCGGCTGTTGGTGCTCGAGACCCAGCCGAAGGTGAGGACCAGCAAGAGGAAGAATTCCAGGAGGCACACTGAAATCTCGACGATCCTGCGGAAGGTGACAACCACGCTTTTAATGATCACCCCAGGGATGAAGGCCCAGCAGTATACCCAAATGCAGTTGTTGAACTAATTCCACCAGCTAACGACGGAGCAGCTCCCCAACCTAACATTAACCTGCCAGACGGAAATCTTCCACCCCTGCCACCTCCTGCCATGAATGCTATTCAGTTTCAAGTGTGGCGTGTAGATGAGGCTGAAAAAGAGGTCTTGAGGTCCTTGGTCTTGCAAATCGAAATTTGTAATGGTACGCAAGAAGAGGCTTTGCGAAAATGGTTAATTGATATTGACCAAGTGGGGTTGGCTCACAATAATGCCCTACAGATTAAAGTTGCCCGCAGTAGAGCCAGGGGGACCCCAAAAGTGAATTAGAGGGATTCCTCAGCATGTGGATAACAGAGGAAACAGTAAGACGCCAAGCGGCTGTTGGCCCTGGGAATGCCAGTGTTGCGCCAGCGAATATCCCTGGAATGATCCTGTACAAAGTGGTCTAACCCACACATTTCTCTCCTCGGATGAGCAGAAGAGGTTGAAGCAGCAACCCACAGATTCCATCTTGGTGTAAATCGTAAGTACTGGTCTATGGCGCGACTGGATTATCCAGTTGCAAATCGAAACAATGGCCAGCATGTTCATTTAGTAAAATTTTGTGGGCATGGGTTATATTCGGAACACCTGGCCAAAAAGGTGTCTTTTCACGACCCTCATTTCGCCACAATTGATAAAGCAATGGTCTTTGTGGAGAACCAGCGAGCAGGATATGAGAGGCTGTGCTGAATGAATTCTGTCTCGGCTGAGTTGGCAGCAGTAGACGGGATACCTCTCTCTAAACATGGACCAATTGATGCTGACCCACTGCTTCCTGCTATCCAAGACTTGCAGACAGGAATTGCAAGCTTGGACAATAAATTCCACTGCACCAAAATATCTGGAGAATAATCCAGATCTTGAAGTAAATGGTTTTGGTGCTCTCAATAGGTAAATCGCCAGTGCTCACAAGCGGTTACGGACTGCAATTATCAGTCTGTATCATTGGGAGATCAGAAATAGATTCCAGATCTCCAACATAATAGTAGTACATACATAGTAGTTCTGCAAAAGTGATGGGCTTGGCTCGAATTGCAGAACCCTTGGTGGCATTAACACACAAGGAGTTCCCATTTGTATGGAACAAAGAGAGAGCAACTGCTTTCATGGCTCTTTAGCAAGCCCTTCTCAGAGACAACTGTGTTGCATTTCCTGATATCAACAAACCATACAATTTATATACAGACTATGCCATGGGTGCCGTGCTGACACAGGAGTCTTCTGACTCCAAGACGGAAAAGGATATCTATTACATCTCACATCAATTCTTGGAGACCCAAAGACGATTGCCAACCATCAAGAAGGAGCCCTTGAATG
>JAXGGS010472150.1:0-35000 GCA_035585475.1 Armandia brevis
GTGCTATAGCTGTGCACTGGATTACTGTAGAAGGTGTTTTTTATGGAATTGAACGCAATGGTATAACTAATAGCAGTTTGTTTACAACTGCATCACCTTACCTAGATAAATTTCTACAAGCAAATACACAATATAGCTACCGACTGCAAGCCTGTAGAGATGCACAGCTAAGGATTAACTGTAGTGATTGGACAGAGATCAAAACGAGTAAAACAAAAGAAAATCCTAACAATGATTTAGCTAGACCCATAATACGAAGTATTAATCCTGGGGCTATAGCACATAGTGAATTAGATATCATTTGGAGTGCTGTTAGTGCTAGTGAGGATGTGTATTACAATTTGCAGCGTAAACATATTGAAGACAGTATTTGGAAGCCTATTATCCTGTCAGAACCACAATTACGGACGTATACAGATAGAGATTTAGAACGTAATACAAAGTATGCGTATCAGGTACAAGCATGTCGCAAAGGCGATCCAACGGAATATAGTGTTTGCAGTTCGTGGTCAGAGACAAAAACTGGCAAGACTGCAGCGGTTGATTCAGCTCCGCTCTTAGCGCTTTCAGACAAAGCTCTAGAACAAATTACAGATTCCTGTAGAAATGTACCAAACATTGCAGCGTTGAAAAGTACATTGTTTTGGGCTCAACAAGATAATGATATTAGTGCAAATGCAAGTGTGAACTGTGTGCATATTAGCCCGAATGGTACAGGGAACGGAAGAAGTTGGACAGAAGCAGCTGGTGTAGAAGAGCTACGCGCAATGAGTTGGGCTAGTAGAGCGAATAGAGACAATATATATCTCTATTTATTAAAAGATGGCACATATACACCCAATGATATTGAAAGCAAAGAAAGCTTTATGCTTAAAAACTATATTGCCATTATTGGTGGTTTCTCTGGAAAAGCGGATGAAGTGTATGAAAGAGGAGGCGCTGGAAGCATATTAAGTGGTGATTTAGGCCCTGCATATGATCGCTCGTATCATGTTGTACACTCTTTTGCGAACAATGCGAATGCGTTGTTAGCCTATGTTAGTGTTATTGATGGTGAGGCATTGGTATTTAACGTACCTGATCCAATTAAATCAAGAGGTGCTGGTTTATACAATAGAGATTCTAGTCCTACGTTAACTGGTGTATTGTTTAGAGATAATGTTGCCGGATATGGCGGTGCTATGGCTAATGTTTCTTCTAGTCCTGTATTAACTAACGTTGTTATGAAAAATAACACTGCTACTTCTTTTGGTGGTGCTATATTTAGCATAGATGGTTCTAACCCTATCTTAACCAATGTTAGGTTACACCGTAATACTGCAACGCGTGATGGGGGCGGCTTGCATACCAAAAATTCCACCGCCGTATTAACTGGCGTAACGATAAGCGACAACCTTGCGAAAGGTGGTACTGGTGGAGGTATTTATAGTGAAGATGCGAAAATCATATTAACAGCTGTAACATTTAGCGGTAATACTGCTTTCAAACAAGGTGGCGGCATAGGAATTTATAGTCATTTTGATACATCTGATGCTCGTGTCAATGTGTTTTCACGTGTGACGTTTTATAATAATACTGTTTCTAATACAGATTCTATTGGTGCGGCTATGCATGTCGCTATTAAAAATGCTAAACTTGATGTTGCAAATAGTATATTTTGGGATAGAGGTAATAATGAAATCAGCATTCTGTCTGGCGATGTAAAGCTGACAAATAGCATCGTGCAAAATTTACACACTGCCCCCACAGACGATCCAGCAATTATTGATGTCAATAAGACACTGCGCATTCGCGATGATTCTGTTACAGGTAATTCCCCGCAGCTTAATGAATTGACATTGCAGCATAATGGGGCATGGCTCCATGCGTTTGTCTCTGTTAAGAGTGCTGCATTTAATGCTGGTCTTTATATAAAACGTACGGAAGGAGTTTCTTATTATTCACAGAATGGCCGAGTTTGGTATGTAGACCCATTACTTGAAAATGAAATTGATGTTAGACTTGTTGAAAATATCCCATACATTGGTGATGCGCGTGGTCGCGCTCCATTTCTTGCACCAGATATTGGTGCGTATGAAAATAAATCTACATTTGATTCAGAAAAACCTGGACCCAGCACAACTCTTGAGAAACCCAGTATATCGCTGTCTGCAGGTTTACCTGCACAAAGTGTTATACGTATTGATTGGACCAAGCTGTCTGATATTTTTTATAAGTTAGAGCGTAAAACTGGCTCTAGTACTGATTGGATAACAGTTGTAGGTCTTTCAGCGCCTAGTCATAATGATGCTGGTCTTGAAGCTGCAACCAAATACAGCTATAGATTACATGTTTGCCGTGACCCAGCTTTCCTGACTGACTGTAATGTATCTGATATCCAACATCTTGTAACTGCTCGTGTTGTAATTCCTTCTTTAACCGCACCAAAAATACAAAGTATAGCGCCCAAGCCAAGCTCGCCACACTCTAGCCTAGTAGTCAGTTGGACAAGCAACAACGCTGCAGAGATTGTTGAACATTTTCAGCTAAACCGTCGTATTGCAGGAAGCGATGACCAATGGGATGTTCCTGAATTGACAGACGTGCATGCTAAAAGCTTTACAGATACAGGCCTAACAGCCGAAACAGAATATACCTACAGAGTGCGTGTATGTAGGGACGATGCATTTAGTAGCGGTTGTAGTAATTGGTCAAATGACAAAGACGGTAAAACAGAAGAGGATAGAACTCCTTTAGCCACACCAGCCATACAAAGTGTAGCGCCTGAGCCAAGTTCTCCGCACTCTAGCCTAGTAATTAGCTGGCAACCCGCTTTACCTTCTAGTAGTGACGAGCATTACATATTAGATCGTCAGTTAGAGGGTGACTCTAGTTGGGTTGCTGTTGTTCTAGAGAATCCTCAAGAGCTCACGTACACAGACACAGGATTAGCTGCTGGAACACAATATAACTACCGTGTACAAGCATGCAGAGATACTGCCGGCACCGGTTGTAGCGAGTGGTCTGAAACGAGTAGTGGTGTTACCTCTGCTATTGAAGATGCTGAAGGTGCATATCTACAAGTGGGTAATGCCTGTAGTGGTGCTGTCAATATTGCTGACCTGAAAGCTGCACTTAACTGGGGTCAAGCTGAAAATGATATTCAAGACAATGCAGAAGTGCAATGTGTGCATATAAGTGAAACGGGCAGTGGGAGTGGTGCAAGTTGGGCAGATGCAGCACCGGTAGAAGCATTACGTAGCCTTAGCCAAGCGGCAGATGCGAGTACAGATAAAATATATCTGTATCTGTTGCAAGCAGGAACTTACACTCCTGGTGAGCATAAAGAAGATAGTTTTACGCTGCAAAATTATGTAGCAATTATTGGCGGTTTTATTGGAGCTGCAAGTAGTTATGCGCAAGGTGAAGAAAGTGTTTTGAGTGGCAACATGGGTGATCTAGATGTTTCATCTGATAATGCGCTAAACGTTGTTAAAGCAAATGGTATTAATCATAATGCTTTACTTGCGCATGTTCGTGTCTCTGCAGGTGGCCGGAATGGTGAAAGTTCTGACGGTGCTGGTATGTACAACGCCAATGCTAGCCCAGTTGTAAGTAGTGTGGTATTTAGCGATAATTTTGCTGATAGTGGTAGTGGTGGTGGCATGTACAACCAAGACGCCAGCCCGGTTTTGTTTGATGTAGCATTTCGTGATAATTTTGCTGAGGGTTTTGGTGGTGGTATGTACAACAAAAATTCTAATATAGTATTAAGAAGTGTTTCATTTATAGGTAATGCTTCTTTTAATGGTGGTGGCGCAATATATAACCGATCATCATCAGTAACATTGATTGGCGCTACATTTAGCGGTAATGCATCTTTGTTTGGGGGAGTAATATATAATAAGGGAGCGAACTTAACGATCTCTGGTGCAACGTTTAGCGGCAATACTGGTGGCGCTATATATTTCACTGATGAATATTATGATGATGTGAATAATGCAATCATCTCCAATAGTATTTTTTGGGATGATGAAGGTCAAAAATCATTATGGTTGGATGGAAATCCTCTTTCTATTTTGCGATTAGAATTATCTAATAGTATCGTTAGAGATTGGACTAATGCTTATGATGTAAACGGTCGTGATGTTGATTTTCAATCTGTTTTGACTGAAGATCCCACTCTTTCTCAACTACGGGTACAAGAAAATGGCATTATGCTCCATGAAATACCATCTGATAGCGCTGCAATAGATAAGGGTCTTCATGTTAAAGCCGTGAGAGATACCCTTTATTATTCAGGTGATGGAAATAGCTGGTATGCAGATGTGCTGCTCACAAGGTCAGTGGACAGCGCTGTGGTTGCAAACCTGCCTCAGGTTAGTGATGGTCGTGGTTTTGTGCCATTCAACACCCCAGATATTGGTGCTTTTGAGTATGGAGCAATTGATGCAGTATTACCTGATACACCTGACAGCACACTTGCTGCAACAGCAATTCAGCTGACAGGGGGCACACCATCTTACAGCGCAATAGAAATTCAGTGGGTGAATACACTAGGGGTGTATTACAAGTTAGAACGTAGAAAAGAAGCAGATACTGCATGGAATAATGTTTCGGGGGTCACATCGTCACCTCACTTCGATACTGGGCTTAGCGCTATAACAGAGTATAGTTATAGGTTGATGAGTTGTCGTGATTCTGCATTATCAATTGATTGTAGTAATTGGTCAGATATAGAGAGTTTATCAACTACTCTCTATACTAAACCCACTATAGTGTTAGCCAATGGTGTGCCGCCGGAGAGTGTCGTACTTGTTAGCTGGACAAAATTGAGTGGTCTATTTTATAAACTAGAGCGTAAAATAGCAGATGAAACAAGTTGGAATAGTATAAGTAACCTTTCTGCACCATTGCATAGCGATACCTGGTTATTACCAGACACTGAATATAGCTATAGGTTGACAGTTTGTGGCGATGCAGGGTTTACTGTGGGTTGTAATACATCTGATATTGAGAGTATTACAACAACTCAGGGCATTGCACCACACCTTCCTAGTCCACCTACGCTTGGTCTCATTGGCAGTGTTTGTGGCGGTGGGTCACCTGAGAGTCTAGCATTGTTAAAATCAACATTGTTTTGGAACCAAGAAAATAACAATATCTATGATGATGCACGCGTAGTGTGTGTACATATTAGTGACACCCCGACTGGGGATGGCTCTGGTTCAAGTTGGGTTAATGCTGCTTCGGTAGCAGAATTACGTACACTGAGTCAATCAACTACTGCCTCCCGTTACAAGGTATTCTTGTATTTGCTGAAAGAAGGCACCTATACACTAGGGGATGACCGCAGCGATAGTTTTGCACTTAAAAACCATGTGGCAATAATTGGTGGTTTTTCTGGTGAAGCAAATACCTATAACCAAGGGGACGAAACTGTTCTCAGTGGCGATGTAAATGCTTATCACGTCGTTGAAGCAAACAATGTTAACCACAATGCCTTGCTCGCTTTTGTTCGCATAAGTGATGGTAATGCAAATATTCAATTGCACCCTGGCCCAGCACCCACTAGCAGTGGTGGCGGTGTATATATTAGTACGAATGCTAGTCCAGTGCTAACAGGCTTGGTGATAAGCAGAAATAATGCCGTATATGGTGGTGGCATGCATATTGTGGATAATTCTAATCCAGTATTAACTAACGTTGTAATAAATGACAATACTGCACAAAAAGATGGTGGTGGTATATATGCTGATGTGCGCTCTAGCCCGGTATTAACACAAGTTGTAATAAAAGGCAATTTGGCGCAAGATGATGGTGGTGGTATGTATGTCGTTGAATCGGAAAAGCTTGCATTGCGTACTGTAACTGTACATAACAATGTAGCACTTGCCGGTAGTGGTGGCGGTATATATGCCGATTACTCTACGTTTGAATTAACTGGGGTGACTTTAAGCGATAACATCGCAGCTCTAGATGGTGGTGGCATAATAAATGTGAATTCCAAAGGAATTTTTATTGGAGTAACACTAAGCAATAACGCTACGACAGATGCAAATGGTGATGGTGGTGGTATATATAACGTAAACTCATCTATGCGCATTTCAGGTATGACGTTAAGTGCTAACCATGCTGCACAATACGGTAACGGTATCCGGGTTGATGGCTATGGTGATGTACATATAACAAATAGTATTTTCTGGAATAATTCAAATAACACACAACTAAGTGCAGAAGGTTATACAGGGCAGGTGTATTTAGCGCGTAGTGCTGTTATGGGCTGGGATGATTTGAATGGTCATATTTATAACCCCGGTGCGCATGACCCAGCAAGCAAAATATTAGCGGATTCAATTTTCAGATTTAATCCTCGTCTTTCTCCCTTAACTATTCAAGACAATGGCCTTGCAATGTATGAAATCAGTGATTCAGACAGCCGCGCGATAGATAGGGGCTTCTATGTGAAAAGAGCTAGAAATATCTTCTATTATTCACAAAATAATAGTGTTTGGTATACGGACTTCATTAACCCAAATTCCCCTGTTGATAGCAGTCTTGTAACTAACTTGCCATTGTTAAGTGATGGACGTGGTTTAGCACCAGTCGGTAATCCGGATATGGGCGCCTATGAATACGGTGCAAGTATCCCGGCTGAAGCAGCAGATTCTGCAGATATTAAAATGGATGCGCCTACTTTTGATCATATTTTAGCGGGTAGGCCAAGATCTAGTGTAATAAAAATATATTGGGTAAAGCTCGATGGTGCATATTATAAGTTGGAGCGTGCGGTAAGGCGTGATTCTAACAATTGGGTGGACATTAGTTTTTCATCATCGCCTTCTTATGTATTTGATGTTGGGTTAGACGCTGATACAGAATATTATTATCGGCTGTCTGTTTGTCGTGATGAAGCATTATCATTAGGATGTAGTGACTACACTGAAGCGTCTGGGCGGACTTGGCCTCAGCTGACATTCCCTCCTACGCCTCCAAGTGTAATGCCAGAGGCCCCTGCGCATGATGGTTCGTTAGCAGATATACTTAAAGAGAGTTGCATTAATAATATCAGTATTGGTTACCTGTTGCATAAATTGAACTGGGACTATCCCGAAAATGACATTCGACCAGATGCAAATATTAATTGCATGTATATTAGTCCTGTAGCGGTTGGTAGTGGTAGCGGGAATAGCTGGGATAATGCTGCCGGGCCAGATAAGCTGCGCAACATAAACGCTGATGCTGCATCATCACTTGGTTGGCCTGATAATGTATATGTGTACTTGCTTAAGGAAGGGGTCTATACACCAGGGGACACTGCTAGTGATAGTTTTTCTATGCGTAACTATTTTGCGATTATTGGCAGTTTTGCAGGTAATGGTTATCTACCTGGCAGAGAAACTGTACTGAGTGGCAATATTGGCCAACCAGACTCTGCAGACGACAATTCGTTTCATGTTGTATCTAATCGTTTTGTAAATAATAATGCTTTGCTCTCAAATGTTCGCATAAGCGACGGTGTTGGAGGAGGAGTAGATACATTTTGTTATGGTGATGCCGGTGGTGGAATGTATAATCTTTATTCAAGCCCAGTACTAAACGCTGTGTCGATAACGAATAACAGCTCACCTGATATGGGTGGAGGTGTGTTTAATTGTTCTTCGAAAGCTGTATTACACACTGTTAGTCTATTTGGCAACACCTCCTTCCTTGGTGGAGGCATGACAGATTATATTTCTAGCTCAGTATTGGAGTCCGTGTCGATAAAAAACAACCAAGCTGCTAATGGTGGTGGTATATTTAGTAGTACAAGCTCCCACCCTATGCTGATGGGAGTGATCTTTGAAGGCAACAGTGCAGAGCGTTATGGTGGCGGTATGTACAATGGATCTGATGCAACTATAACAAGCACTATATTCGCAAGAAATGTTGTTGGTGATAGTTATAAACAATCGCCGGGTCAAGGTGGCGGTATGTACAACACTGGTGCCGATACATCTGTAATAATTGAAAATGCATTTTTTGATGATAATTTGATTGGTCATATCGGATCAAATGGTAATGGTAGGGCGATATATAACCATCATAATAAATTGACTGTTACTGGAACTACATTTGCTGATATACATAATGCTAATACCACTACGGCAACCATTTTGTCAGATAATTCGACTGAGAGTTGGTCGAATCTAACGTTTATGGGTTCCAGGCATAAATACGGGAAACCCCTTTCTATTGGCGTCGGTTCCGGAACTATTCATATTTCTAACAGTATTTTTTGGGTCAAAGACACAAACTTTCAAATTGATACTAATGATAATTTTACTGGTCATGTAGAAATGGCCAATAACATTGTCATAGATGGGAAACGTTCTATTGGAGAGGCGAATGTACAGTTTGCTTACAGAAAAGAAGCCTATTTAACGCTGGATCATGGTCTTATACACCCTGATACTACCCTTGGTATGCAATACTTTCATTTACCAGAGTCAAGTCCTGCTATAAACAAAGGCCTTTTTGTTAAAAGAATAGGTGATGTTTTGTACTATTCAGATGATGGTGACAGTCATTGGTATACAAATCCTATGCTCACTATCCCTGCTATTGATTCACAAGTGGTACTTTATGTCCCACTTATTACAGATATTCTTGGTACTACACCAGTTGGTTCACCAGACATCGGTTCTTTTGAATATGCTCAAGCTACGTTAGTTTGGCCAGATGACGGTTTCATACCTCGACCCTTCTCGTCGAGCGCACTTTCTGCATCTAGTAGTATTGGCGAAATAGGACAATCATCATGGCTGTCGCGTCTGTTGGGTAGCTTGTTAGGCGGAGATGATTCACCTGTAGATGATGATCAATCAAGCGATAGTGGGTTACCTGTGGATGAAAGTTCGCAAGCAAATGCGCAATCGGCAAATATTGAAATTAGTCCATCAGATTTTGGTATTGATGTTCGCAATAACAATACTGCTGGCTGTGTTGAATTGATGTTGTCCAGTGCAACTGGTGCCAAAATCGGCAGCAAGACCTGTGCTGGTGAGTCAGAAAATTTTGCAGCAACACCAGCCACAAGCTACAAGCTATTCTCTCGTTGGTGTGCTGATAAGGGAAGTGATACGTGTACTGCTGGGTATGAACAAGATGTACATACTTGGCCAGCGGTTACGGCGGCTAGCTATGCACAGTTACGTATTAACCAAATGCAGGCAACCCTTGCATGGGATGCGGTGAACGGTGCAACCGAATATCGGGTTAGAAAAATTATATCTTCCGTACAAGAAACCTTGCTTGATTCCGACGCTGTAATTGTGAAAGCAGGTAATGGTGCAAGCCAGGTCTATAGCAGTGAACTGGCTGAAAAAGGTGAGTACGCTTACGAAGTGTTAGCGTGCTACAAGGGAAGCTGTAATCAGAACAATGTATTGCTGTCTGAGACGGCAGCCGCTCCAGGAATACATGGAACAGTGCTTGCATTGCGTAATTTGAATGATACGGGCGTGTTGCATAGCCAGATATCGCCAGATAGCTACACAGCCGAACCCTGTAATACAGCACTCTCTGGTTTGAGTGATTGTGCAACCGGTAGAGACAGTAGCGTACGGGTAGAAGATAAGCTGGGTGCAGGCTATGCTGGTTTTGACTTTAGCGCATTGGGTTCTAAAGGTAATGAAGTAGCACTTGGCAAGCACAGTTGTACCAGAGATAACCGTACTGGGCTGGTATGGCAGGTAGAGGTAACAGCTGCGCAAACGCCAGCAGAAGCCGCATTGTTGGCAGATGATGCCCAAACACAACAATTGTGTGGACAGGCCAACTGGCGCTTACCAACGCTAGAAGAAATGCTATCTATAAGCAGCTATTCAGATGCACTTAGCAGCCCAACAAGCTATCCGCAACTGGTTGATACGGCCTATTTTCCACATATGGGGCAAGTCCACAAAGACGCTTCTGGCAAGGTGATAGGCGCAGCCTATTATTGGACGCAAAGCCAATATGGAGATGCTGCCACAGCTAGTTGGTATGCCGTTGGTCAATCTGCAGCTAGCAAACAAGTAAGCCTGCTGGCAGCAGACGCTAGCGCAACGGTTGTATTGGTAGCTGGTGCTGAAAGTGGCGCAACTGATAGCAACCCAACTTCGTCTGATAGGTACATAACCACCAGTGACGACACTGTATTAGATGCAATCACCGGTCTGATGTGGACAAGCTGTTATGTAACACCCGAAGAAGATGGTAAGGCAACACTGGATTGCAATGCGTCTCAGGCCGCTATGGGTATACAAGAAATACACCAGTTAGACATCGACTTGGATGGCTACAGTGATTGGCGTGTGCCTAATATTAAAGAACTGGTAAGCCTGTATGACACGCAAAGGGCGGAACTACATACAGCCTCGTTCCCATTACAAAACACTGATAGAGACGTTTATCTATATTCCAATACGCTGTTAGATGTTCAGCAGCAATACGAATGTAAACAGGCTGAACTAGCCTGTGGGTTCTACAAATCGGCGGTAGGCGGTGTACAAGCGCTGCACTTGCCAATGGCAGGGAAGGAACCCCAGGTAGTACAGGTTAAACAGGCCGATAGCACTTTCCATATGCTGATGGTAAGAGACGGAGTTGTGGGGGTTGCACGCTAACCTACCTAGGACGAGATGGTACTTGCACTACATTGAGGAGGCTTGGCTTCCTCAATGCCTCGAACTGAGTAGCCTATAGCCGCATATGATTAGGTTATGTGATGGTAAGAGGTAGTTTGCAGCGTCTTTGCTTGATGTTTACGCTGACCAGTCAATAGGCACGTCTTGCTTAGCTGTGAGGAATGCATTGGTAGTGGAAAAGGGTTTGCTACCAAAAAAACCTTTATTGGCTGAAAAAGGCGATGGATGGGGCGAACGTATAACGTTTTGTTGATCTAAGGCCATATCACCAAGTTTCTTTTGGGCAAATGCCCCCCAAGCAATAATGACTAACCCCTGTTTGCTAGCGCATAGGCGCTGTAGCACGCAGTCGGTAAAGACTTCCCAACCTTGGTTTTTGTGCGATGCTGGACTGCGCGCAGCAACGCTGAGGATGCTATTCAGTAGCAGCACCCCTTGTGATGCCCAACCGCTGAGATCGCCATTGCTGCCTCTGTGTATATGTAGATCGCTATAGAGCTCTTTGTAGATGTTGCGTAGCGACGGGGGAATAGGTATGCCGGGAGCAACCGAGAAGCTTAGGCCGTTGGCTTGATTTGGCCCGTGGTATGGGTCTTGCCCGATGATAACCACGCGTACCCTGTGGAGCGGGGTGAGGTTAAAGGCATTAAAAAGCTTGGAGGTTGGTGGGTATACAGCGATGTTTTTTTGCTTTTGTTCTTGCAAGAAGTCGCGGAGTTCTTGCATATATGGCATGCTGAATTGATCTTCTAGCAGGGATTTCCAGCCGGGCTCAAGTGTAGCGTCAACCACGTTTGGGGCAGAAATAGTTACTAAGCGCGTATTGCGAACGAACGGGCTGACCGGGTGCGGTGATTCGAATTTCTGAAAAATCTGCCGCTATGTGTCTGGCTTTTGTGGTGTCGCGCCATTGCAGCTCAAATATGTGTTTGATTTGCTTACGAATTTTGGGGCTGTTAATTCTGGTCAGTACTTCAATGCGGTAGTCTAGGTTGCGGGTCATGAGATCGGCAGAGCCAATAAATATATCGTCGCGTCGATTGTTGCTGAACCAGAAAATGCGGGCGTGTTCCAAGAGGCGATCGACAAGGCGGATGACCTGTATGTTTTCACTTTGTCCGCGAATACCGGGAATAAGGCAGAGGTTGCTACGCGCAATAATGCGTATTTGCACGCCAGCATTGCTTGCTTCGTAGAGGCGCTCAATAATGCGTTCGTCTGTGAGGTTGTTAACCTTGATCATTATTTTGGCTTTGCGGCCTCGTCTGGCGTGGGCTATTTCGCGTGTGATCATGCGCTCAATTCTTGCGCGTAAATTCACTGGGGCAACCAGCAGTTGTCTGTATTGGCCAGTTATAAATGGGTTGGCTGTAAGAAATTGAAAAACCTGCCGCGCTTCCTGGCCGATGTTTTGGTCGGCGGTGAGTAGCGATAAATCTGAATAGACTCGAGATGTTTTTTCGTTGAAATTACCGGTACCTATGTGCGTAATGAAGCGTTGCTCGCCTGTGTCTGTCGTTTTTTCTATGAGTATTAGTTTGGTATGGATTTTGTAGTTGGGAAAGCCAAAATGGACTTCTAGCCCTTCGTCAGACATTTTTTCTGACCATTCAATATTTCGCTCTTCGTCGAACCTGGCTTTGAGCTCTATTACCGCTACAACTTTTTTTCCATTACGTACGGCGTTAATAAGCGCATGGGCGATTAGCGAACTGCTGGCAAGCCGGTAAAAGGTGGCGTAGATGGTGGTTACCGTTGGGTCTGTCGCAGCTTCTTGCAGTAGGTAGATGAGGTTGTCGAAGCTGTGGTAGGGGTACATCAGCAGTATGTCGCGCTTGAGTATGCTCGATATTAGGCTTTTTCCCGGCGATAGATCTGGCGGTGAATAGACCGGGAGCGGGGTGTAAGAGAGCTGCTGGTTGCCAAAATCTGGGAAGCCCATGAAATCGCGAAACTTGTGGTAGCGCATGCCGGGCACGGTGTTTTCTAGTCCGTATGGCGAAAAGTTTTTTGTCAGTATGTGGTGTAAGCCATCTGGCATTTGCACATCGTAGACGAGGCGCACTGGTACACCCTGATGACGCTGTTTGAGGGTGTTGTTGAGGTTTTCGAGCACGCCGTAGGAGATGTCGTCATTAAACTCTAGCTCGGCATCGCGTGAAATTTTAAAGGTGTAAGCAGAGGCGCTGGTGTGGGGGTGTAGCGCAAAAATGTTATTGAGGTTAAAGCGAATAATGTCGTCTAGCAATATTACGTAGCGTTTATGCGAGCGCTGGCTTTTATTGGGGAGCACCCAAAATCTGGGTATATCGTCTGGGATTTCTATAAGCGCGTAGTCTAGCTGCTGTTTGTTTTTCAGCACAACGCCAAGATATATGGAATGTGATCTGAGCAGCGGCAGTCGGTTGGCATTGTTGAGCAGTACCGGCGTAATGGCGGGGCGAATTTGCTGGTAGTAGTTGTTTACCTGTTGTTGCTGCCAACTGTTGAGCTGGGTTTCGTTCACAATGTGAATGTTTTCCCCGCGTAGCTCACGAATGATGGTGGCGTAGGTGTTCTCAAAAACTTTGTTTAGGTCTTTGGTTTCGTCGAGTATTTCGTCGAGCAGCTTTTCAATGTTTTCGTGCTCAATTAAACGCTGTTGGCGCTTTGAAAGTTTGGATACGCGCTGTAAAAATGCGACCCTGGTAGCATAAAACTCATCAAGGTTATTGGAGTAGATGGCAAGAAAACGCAGGCGTTCGAGCAGGGGAACGCTTTCTGCATCCATTGCTTCTTCCATGACCCGTCTATTGAACCGAAGCCAGCTTCGGTCACGATCGTAAAAAGTGAATTTCTGTTTTGGTATCTTCAATGTGTTTTGGCTGAGCTATAATGAAAAAAGCATTAATAACAAGGAAATAATACGGTGCCAGCTTTACAAACGCCAGTTTGCAATTTTGCTCTTCCGGCTGTTGATTTTTCTCTTCCCAGCGTTGATGGCGCCACTCCCCGTAGTCTTGCTGATTGTACTGGCTTGAATGGTCTTTTGGTGATGTTCATATGCAATCATTGCCCTTTTGTGCAGAGCATTTTGGATGATCTGGTTGCAGATTGCCAAACCATGCAGAAAGCCGGGATTGGTGTAGTGGCTATATCGGCAAATGATGTTGAAACCTATGCAGAGGATTCTCCCGAAAAAATGGCAGAATTGGCCCGTGATAAGCAATTTGGTTTCCCCTATTTATACGACGAAGACCAGCAGGTTGCTAAGGCGTACAATGCTGTGTGTACACCGGATTTTTTTGGCTATAACAGCGATTTGCAGTTGCAATATCGTGGCAGGTTTGATGACAGGGGGCGCAATGCTAATTCAAGTGCTGACAGGGAGTTACGCGATGCTATGTTGCAGATTGCAAAAACTGGTAAAGGCCCCGAGGAGCAAACCCCCAGTATCGGTTGCTCTATAAAATGGAAGCGTTGATTCAACACGATAACAAGTAGCTATTTTGCAAGAAACACTCGATTTTCATCTTCAAGTCCAATCAGGGCAAATGCTCACTTCCCTGTGTGGGGAAGATGACGCGCACATTAAAATGCTCGCCGAAAGGCTGAACATTGAGGTGTATAACCGCGGGCATGATTTTCGTCTGGTTGGCGAACGCGACCACGTGCTGGCAGGTCGTACAATTATTGAAAACCTCAACACCCAACTGAACAATGGCATAAACCATGAGATGGTACATTTGCTGATTGTGGAACATATGCCACACGGTAATGGTGCAATTGCTGAGCAGGGTGGGGATAGCGGAAATGCAGATAGTAAAAATGGCCAACTGTTAGTTAGAACGCCACAAAAAACTATCTATCCGAGAAGCCCGCATCAAAAGAAATTCATTACCGATATACGCAAGAAAGAAATAGCATTTGGCGTTGGCCCGGCAGGTACGGGCAAAACCTATCTGGCGGTTGCCTGTGCAGTTGAGGCTTTGATGGCGCGTAGTTTTGAGCGTTTGGTTATCACACGTCCAGCGGTTGAAGCTGGCGAAAAACTTGGTTTTTTACCAGGTGATCTTAGCCAGAAGGTAGATCCCTACCTGAGGCCGGTATTTGATGCGCTCTACGATACGCTGGGGTTAGCGCTTACCGATAAACTTATTGCTAAGCAGGTTATAGAAGTTGCTCCGCTTGCTTTTATGCGCGGTAGATCGCTAAACAATGCTTTTGTGTTGCTTGACGAAGGGCAAAATACCACGGTAGAGCAGATGAAGATGTTCCTCACCCGCATGGGCTTTGGTTCGCAGCTTGTGATTACCGGTGATGTTACGCAGGTAGACTTGTCGAGCGGTGTACTCAGCGGGTTGCGCAATGCACTTGATGTGTTGGAAGGCGTGCAGGGTGTGCATAGTGTTCGCTTTAGCCATCGCGATATTGTGCGACATCCGCTGGTGCAGTCGGTCGTTGAGGCATATGATATATTCCAGAATAAACAACCACATAAGGACTCTGTATGACAAAAGTACGCATAGAACTACAGAAAGTCAGTAAGCAAAAATTCCACCGTCCTCACAAGCGCGAAGTCAATGCGTGGTTTGAAGTGTTGTTGCAATCGTTGGAAGAATGCGGCAAACCAATTATGGAAAACTATGAACTGACGCTGCGCATTGTCGATGACGAAGAATCGCTCAAACTGAACCATAAGTTTCGTGGAATCAATAAATCGACCAATGTGTTGAGCTTCCCGTTTGAGTCTCCGGTAGAAGAAACCAATCCCTATTTGGGCGATATTGTTATTTGTGGTGCAGTGGTTGCGCTCGAAGCGAGCGAGCAACACGTAGACATAAAAGCCTACTGGGCGAAATTATTTGTGCATGGTTGCCTACACTTAATGGGCTATAACCATACTGCCGATGAAGAGGCAGAAATTATGCAGAAATTAGAAGATGATGTAGCCGCCCGTATGATGGCTGCGTGATTGCTGAAACAAAGTAGGTTCTTTTTAACAATAGAACTTCGTGGGTATTTAAGTGGGAAGGAAGGCATCAGTGCATAATGCGTGAAATTTTTAACCTGAATAATAAAAGACGCAGGGGAGTCGTAAGCTACTTCATTTCGTACCCCTTGCTTGCTGCTCTGTGTGCATCGCTTGCCGGGCTATTACAGGTTGCTGCATTTTCTCCTTTTGGCATGTGGTACCTTGCGGCACCCAGTCTGCTTTTTTTACTATTCGCCTTTGAGTTTTTACCCGGTAACCGGGGTAGACAGTGTGTCTATGTGTATGGCGTTGCTTTCTGGGTAGGGGCGGTACACTGGGTGTATTACAGCTTTGGCCACTTTGGCGATGCGCCTATGGTCGGTAAGGTTGCAGCAATAGTATTGCTGGCTGGCGGTCTTGGCTTGTTTCATCTGCTGATTTATGGACTGTATAGCTTTCTGACACGTAACCTTGGCATGTATGGTTATATCCAGACCCCGCTGCTACTGAAGGTATTTGTTTTTGCCGGCTGTTGGGTTGCAGTGGAATGGGTTCGTTCGACAATATTTCAGGGTTTCCCTTGGTTGCTGCTTGGGTACAGTCTTGTTGATGTTTCTCTATTACCGATACAGCGTTGGTTACCTGTAGCTGGTATTTGGTCGCTTAGTTTTATCTATACGCTCACTGTTGCAAGTGTGTTTTATACGTGTGTTGGCATGTTTCGCAATGGTTTTAAGCAGGGAAGTGTTACTGGCTCACTATTGTTGCTGGTGCCCATTCTTGCGTTGCTGGGAAGTTGGTTGCTTCCAGAGGAGTGGACTAAATTGAACGGCAAGCAGATGCAATTAGCCTTGATACAACCCAGTATTCCGCTTGATAAGAAATGGAGTGCCCGGCACACCACTGGCAATCTGCTGTTGTTGCAAGAGCTGAGTGAACCGCATAAAGATAATGTTGATGTGATTGTATGGCCTGAATCTGCGATTGCTGGTGCAGTACAAAATCACATGCCTATTATCAGTAGTATTGCGCAGAACATAAAGCCTGCGAGCTTGTTAACCGGCACACTTCGGTATGGTGAAGAAGGGCAAATCTATAATAGCCTTGGTCACCTAGATGAAGGAAAAATGGTGTTTTACGACAAGCGCCAATTGGTGCAGTTCGGTGAATTTGTGCCCTTGGCATTTATACGTAAGCTTGTTGAGTGGCTGGGTTTTCCTAGCAATAGCATTAGTCCATCAACGCGCAAAGGCGGGTTGTTGCAAGTGAAGGATTTTGTTTTTGCTTCGGCCATTTGCTACGAGGTGGTATTTCCCCGATTACTCAATCACGATGCTGGCCTAAGCGATGCAATACTAAACATCAGCGATGACGGATGGTTTGGCGACTCAATTGGCCCACAGCAACACCAACAAATGGCGCGTACCCGTGCGATGGAACAGGGCCGTGAAATGCTCCGTTTAGGCAACGATGGTTTGACTAGCCATATTGATCACAATGGGAAAGTACTGAAAAGCCTGCCCCGTTTTGCCCGCGACTCAATAGAAATAACCATTCAAGGCCGTACTGGGGCAACGCTATATAGCCATATTGGCGAGTGGATAGTATTGCTGCTGTTTTTACTACCAGTGCTCGCGTACGTTTTGTTGTTTTTTGTATATCGCAAGCGTATTGAATAGCCCTTCGATGCTGGGCAAGCCTGCATGGCCGTATGTGCCAGCAGCTACTTGCGCTGGTATTGCGCAGTCTAGGCGTGAGGAACTGAGGCGTGTTCTCTAGGCTTATACGTTGAAGCGGAAGTGCATGAGGTCGCCGTCTTTTACTGGGTATTCCTTTCCTTCTAAGCGCCATTTGCCGGCTTCTTTAGCACCTTGTTCGCCGTTACAGTCTACAAAGTCTTGATAGCCGATTACTTCGGCACGGATAAACCCTTTGGCAAAGTCGGTGTGGATTATGCCTGCGGCCTGTTGGGCTGTAGATCCAGACGGGAAGGTCCAGGCGCGTACTTCTTTTTTGCCTGCTGTGAAGTAGGTGTGCAAATCTAATAACCCGTAGCCAGCGCGAATGAGCCTGTCTAAACCCGGAATTTCTAGCCCTAGATCTTGCAGGAATTCTTGTTGGGCTTCGTTGTCATCCAATTGGCGAATTTCTGATTCTATGGTGTTGCACATTAGGATGGTATCTGCGTGTTGATCAGATGCAAATTGCTGGAGCTGTTCGCTGAATTTGTTGCCTGTTACAACCGATGCTTCATCGAGGTTTGCAAGATAGAGCATGGGTTTAGCAGTGAGCAAAAAGCAGGAGTCGAGCACTGGTTGGTCGGTCGATGAAAATTGCAGACTGCGTGCTGGTTGCCCTTCAGATAGGGTATGTAAAACTTGCTCCATAACTGCCATTTCGTGTATGGCAACCTTATCACCAGATTTGGCCTGACGTTTGCGTTTAACCATTTGTTTTTCAAGACTATCTATGTCTGCAAGCAGAAGTTCTGTGTTGATAGTTTCGGCATCTGATACAGGGTCAATTTTTGATTTAACGTGGGTTATTCCTTCGTCTTCAAAGCAGCGGACAACATGCACCAGTGCTTGGGTTTCACGAATATTGGCAAGAAATGCGTTGCCTAGTCCTTCGCCTTTTGATGCACCTTCAACCAGTCCAGCAATATCAACAAATTCGACGCTTGCGGCAATAGTTCGTTCGGGGTCGACCAAGCCAGCAATGGTATCTAGTCTGGGGTCTGGAACGAATACAACGCCGGTATTTGGCTCAATTGTGCAGAAGGGGAAATTACTCGCTTCAATATTGGCTTGTGTGAGGGCGTTGAAGAGGGTGGATTTACCTACGTTCGGTAGACCTATGATTCCGCAGCGTAGTGCCATAACTAGTGATCCGTGTGCAGTTGTTGGGTTGCTCTGTCCCATTCGCCGTCTTGCAGCCATAGTTGCTGGCATCCAATGACGGCATCTATAGTTTGCGTGATTAGCTTTTTATCTGCTAATGAAGGGGAGGAGAGTACGTGGTTGTGGACGAGGTGTTTAGAACCCGGGTGCCCGACACCAATGCGAATGCGTCTAAAATTGTTATCGCCGAGGTGCTTGCAGATGTCGCGTAGCCCATTGTGTCCACCATGACCGCCGCCTACTTTGAAGCGTACACAACCCGGGGGGATGTCTAGTTCGTCGTGCACTACAATCAGAGAATCGATTGGGCATTTGAAATAGTCTATGAGTTTGCGCACGGGCAGGCCGCTGGTGTTCATGTAGGTAGTTGGCTGAGCCAGAAGAATTTTTTGGTAACCAGGTTGCTGGTATTCCGCGAGCACAGTCTGCATTTTACTTTGGGTTTTAAACGATACATGCAGGTGTTCGGCAAGTTGGCTGGTAAGCCATTGCCCAACATTGTGGCGGTGGTTTTGGTATTTGGTGCCAGGATTACCCAGCCCAACCACCAAGGTGGTCATGGCCGGTATTCCAGTGCTAGCCTAGCTGTCGCTTTCTTCTTCAGGCTGTTCAGCTGCAGGTATGTCGTCTTCAGGTTCGTCTGATTCAACTACCTTCACTACACGAACAACTGTTGCATCGTGCTCGGCACTTTGCAGCAGGGCAGTGATTTGTACACCCTTAGGCAACTTGAGTTCACTGAGGTGAATTGTGTTGCCAGATTCTAGCTCAATTGTGTCTACTTCAATAAATTCGGGTAGATCCTTCGGCAAACAGGTAATTTCAATGTCTGTCATGTCGTGGAATATGGTGCCACCTTGCTGTTTAACGCCTACACACACGTCTTCGTTCAAGTAGTGCAATGGTACGTGTATGGATAGTTTGGTGGTTTTGCTAATGCGCTGAAAATCTATGTGCTGAATAAGCTGTTTGTAGGGGTGGCGTTGAATAGCCTTAACCACTACGTCTTCTTTTTTATCGCCAATAACGAGAGTAAATACCTGCGAGAAGAAGCTTTCACGCTGTGCCGCTCTGTATAGATCTTTGTGCGATAGTTCTACTTGCACTGGCTCAGATTTTGCACCGTAAACAATACCTGGAACAAGATTTTCCAATCGGCGCATACGACGCATTTCAGCCTTGCCGCTTTTTACTCGCGGGGCGCTTTGCAATTGCATACTGGTTGACATCGACCGGTTCTCCGTAGGTTACGTGTGCAGATTTATAAAGTATGTTATACGAACAGCGAGCTTATAGAAGCGCCTCTGTTCACCCTTTCTATAGCTGCTGCAAGCAGTTTCGCTGTTGGGACAACGCTAATTTTGCTGTAGTTAGCCAAGTCGGGGTGCGGTATGGTATCGGTAATCAGCAACTTATCAAGCGCTGAATTCTGAATTTTTTCCTTGGCGTTGCTAGACAACACGGCATGGGTGGCGTAGGCAACAACGCGTTTGGCACCCTTTTCTTTTAAGACGGCAGCTGCTTGGCAGAGTGTGCCGGCTGTATCGACAATATCATCGACCATAACGCAGGTTTTTCCTTCAGGCTCACCAATGATGTGCATTACCTGGCTTTGGTTGGCTTTTGAGCGTCTTTTATCAACTATAGCAAGGTCTAGGTCGCCAATTCGCTTGGCAACTGCACGGGCACGAACAACGCCGCCAATGTCGGGTGATACCACTATTGCGTTTGAAAGGTCTTCTTCTTCCAGCGCTTCAATAAGAAGCGAGGTTGCGTAGATGTTATCTACGGGGAAGTTAAAAAATCCCTGGAGCTGTTCTGCGTGCAGATCAACGGTTAGCACTCTGTCTATACCCACTATGCCGAGCATGTTGGCCACTACTTTTGCGCTTATAGGAACGCGGGCTGAACGTACTCTACGATCTTGTCTGGCATAACCGAAGTAGGGTATTACTGCTGTAACACGTTCTGCCGAAGCTCTGCGGCACGCATCTGCGAGTAGTGTTAACTCCATCAGGTTGCGTTCGCTTGGTGCAGCGGTGGATTGGACAATAAACATGTCTACTGAACGTACATTTTGCAGCAGTTCTATATCTAGCTCGCCGTCGCAAAAACTGTTGATGCGTACATCAAGTAGCGGTGTGTTCAGCTGTTGTGCAATAGCCTGGTTAAGTTCAGGGTTTGCGCTGCCGCCGAGAAGAAAGAGTTTAGGGGGATAAGCCATGTAGATATGCGTCTGTCGTAAATTGTGGCTGGGGTGGGAGGACTCGAACCCCCGAATGGCTGGACCAAAACCAGCTGCCTTACCGCTTGGCTACACCCCAATATGTGCAACCGGGTCATCAAGCGTTGATAGTGCTTGTATCTGTAATTCGATACCTGCAAGTCTATCAGGGAGCCTGTGTGCTAATGCCTGAGCCTCTTGTTGGCTTCGGCACATGCTGAACAGACTGCAGCCTGACCCGGAAAACTGCCAATTTGCATGCTTACGCAATTGCCTTATCAGGTCATCAAGTACCGGATAAGCCGTGACAATGGCAGCCGAGAGATCATTCCCTCTTCGTATGTAAGACAGCATTTCATCGGTGCTGCCTATACGCAAGGCTGGTAATGGTAGCGATGGACTTTGCGTTGTCAATTCGTTAAAGCAATTGCTTTGCATGTCGTATTGTTTATAGACACGTTTTGTATCGCAATTGACCCGTGCTATGACCAGTACAAGCCATATTTTTGGGAGCTTTTGCAGGCGTAGCTGTTCACCGATCCCGCTTACCCTGGCGGCACCATTACTGAGAAAAAAAGGCACATCTGCACCCAATTGCATGGCTATGTGGGCTAGTTGCTGCTTAGATAAGCCGGTTTTCCATAGTTTGTTTAAGCCAATTAAGCAGGCAGCGGCATTGCTGCTGCCTCCACCAAGGCCCGCACCAATGGGTAACACTTTTTCCAGTTCTATGGCTGCGCCTTTGGTGTATTTGGTTTTGTTTGCCAGCGCTTGTGCGGCGCGGAGCACCAAATTGTTGTCTACGCCAAGCGCTGCATTGCCTGTTATGTGCATTGATAGGGTGTTTGCTGTACGCAGGTGGAGCTGGTCGTACCAGTCTATTGGGGTGAAGAGACTGTCTAGCAGGTGATAGCCATCTTCGCGCACGCCTGTTATCTGTAGATAGAGGTTGAGTTTGGCGTAGCACCGCAGGCTGAGCTGACCCGTATGTGGTTGCATGGTTTGCTTTAGTCTGCGTTTGTAGCGTCTAGCGCGAGCAGATCAATTAAGAGCGTTTTGTAAATTGTTTGCAGGGTGGTGATTTCCTCAACAGCAACACATTCGTTGGTTTTGTGGATGGTGGCATTCGAGGGGCCAAGTTCAATAAGCTGGTCTGTAAGGCGAATAAGAAAACGGCCATCTGAGGTGCCGCCACCGGTGGATAGCTCGGGCGTAATGCCGCAGAGTTTGCTAATAACGTTTTGGGTGCATTTATGCAAATTGCCACTTTGGCTCAGGAAAGGCGAGGCGCTTTGCCTCCAGTCAATCTTGTATTGCAGTTTGCTTTCATCCAGGATTTTTGCAAAGGTTTGCTTGATTTCTTGTGGTGTTATTGCCGGACTAAAACGTAAATTGCATTTTGCTGTGACGTTATACGGAACCACATTGCCAGCACCAGAGTCACTGTGTATGGCGGTGAATTGTAGGCTGGTGGGTGGAAATACATCGTCTCCGCTATCCCATTGGTGATTAGCTAGCGTGGCAAAGGCCTTGGCTGCGGCGTGTATTGGGTTGTTTACCTTATCTGGGTAAGCGACGTGCCCACCGACACCCTGTATGTCGATGCTAGCGCTGATAGATCCACGACGGCCAATACGTACGCAATCGCCGAGTTGGTTCTGGGACGATGGTTCGCCAATAATGATGTAATCGGCTTTGATGCCGCGTGCAAGGAGTGCATCAACTACTTTGACGGTGCCGTTTATGGCATCGCCTTCTTCATCGCTGGTTAGTAAGAAAGCTATTGATCCTGCGTGAGACGGAATCTCTGCAACGGCAGCCAGCATGGCACCTATGCCAGATTTCATGTCTGCCGCGCCTCTACCGTGAAGCATGCCGTCGGCGATAGTGGCAGAAAATGGAGGGTACGTCCATTTATCTGGATTGTTAACTGGGACGACATCTGTGTGCCCTGCAAAAACCACAAGCGGTGATCCTTCGCCACGTATTGCCCAGAGGTTATCTACGTCGCCAAAGCGCATGTGCTCTTGGCGGAAGCCCAGTGTTGCTAAATAGTCGCCGATGAATGTTTGGCAACCGGCATCGTCTGGCGTGACAGAAGGGCGTTTGATGAGTTGCTGCGTTAGGGAAACAGAGTCAGATTTCATAGCAAATTAAAAAGTATAGCATTTAGGAGGATTTCACCCAACACCTGTACAGGCCGTATAATCGGGTTTATACCAGTAATTAGGGAACCTATGACCATGGTCAGACCACACAAAGCCAGGGCGAATGTTCTTCATAGTTTGCGCAAGCGTATGGAGAGTCTGCGTCCATCCGAGCGCAAGGTTGGACAGTATGTTCTGGATAATGCTGCAGATGTAACTTCAATGCGTATTGTTGATCTATCGGCAAAAACTGAAGTGAGCGAGCCAACAGTTGTGCGGTTTTGTCGTACGCTGGGTTATAGCAGTTTTCAGCAGTTTAAGATTAATCTTGCGCAAAATCTTGCAGTAAGCCCGGCTTTTTCGCAGTTTCAAATTACCGACAATGATTCGTCGACAACAGCTTCGCTGAAAATTTTTGATGCCACAATCAATAATTTATTGACGACACGCAATGCGTTGGATATGCACAGTATTGATGCGGCAGTGCTGGCTTTGCAAAACGCTACCCAGGTTGTGCTCTACGGATACGGCACGTCAGCAGCAGTAGCCGCCGATGCACAACACAAGCTCTTCAGACTATTGCCGAGTTGTACTTGTTATTCTGACCCGCACGTGCAAACCATGATGTCGACTAACCTTGGCTCTGAAGATGTTGTGATTGCCATTTCGCAATCGGGTCGAAGTAAAAGTCTGCTGCACGCAGTGGATGTTGCCAAGCATAACAAGGTAACAATCATTGCAATCTGTCCTGAACGCACCCAACTATCTGAGATGGCAGACATTCACCTAGAAGTGGATATCACCAACGAATTTAATATGTTTACAACCATGTCTTCGCGGGTAGTGCAGCTTTGTTTGCTCGATGTGCTGGTGGTGAATTTGGCAATGCGAACCGGCAAGATACACCGGGTGTTACAGCGCATGCAAGATAGCCAGCGGCCTCTGTATATGCCAGACATTCCCCCAACGAAAAAGTGACTTTGCATGTAAATCATGCTTGCTGAGTCCCTATAAAATTTTGCTTGCAGCTATTTATTGTCTTAATCGGTGTATTCGTGTCAATTTATTACAAGGCATGTCTATAATGCTCAATTCGCTGTTGAGCGAATAGGTGTTAATTTTGTCTGCAATCTACTGGCAACCTTCTGAGGATTGATGTTGAAACTAAGCGATATAGCTTTTCGTTTTTTGCGTGTAACAGTGCTTTTTTTGCCTGTCATGAGCCTTTCTTTCAATGCTCAGGCAGCAAAAATGGGAGAGTTGTATGTTATTGCTTCGGACCCGTTGTTTGCTGAGGTTCCCGTTTGTATAGATAACCCCGATGAAAACCTTGGGTCATACAGTCTAGAAGTTGCAAGTGATGAAGTGATAAGCGGCAATGGGCAAATGTTCTTACAGAGCCTGGATAAAAAACTTGACGCGCTGAATAAATACGAAGGCATGGTGACAATCACTTCTACCGAAGCTGTTCCCAAAAACACCAGTTTGATAATTTCTATACGCGATGCTGCTGGTGCAGTTGCCGACTCTAAGCTTTACTCTAATTTCAGTTCTTTATCGCAAACCCCAGATGATTTTGGCTGTGAAATATACGAAGAAGTAATTGATATTGTCGAAAACAAAGTGGCTACATCTGGCTTGCCTTTCATTATTGACATTATCGATAGGGATACTTGGCGCAACATTGCCAGACTTGTAAATTCTTCGTGGTACAGCAATCGCTTTACCGATGATCAAGTAATGGCTTCGTTGTATCAGCACAATACGAACCGTAATGGTGTCGTTAGAGTGCCGCATAGCAGTTATAGCTTGCCAGAACAGCTTGAAATTCCCACCATTGAGACAACCAATCAGGTAAGTCCAGCTGCGGCAAAATCACTCGCTCCCTTGTTGGATGGGGAAGGGCGCTTCAAGGTTAAACGCAGCAAAGCAAGAGTGAAAAGATACAAAGTAAATGCTGCTGTGAAGAGTGCCGAGAAGCAACAACTCGCTTTACGCGGTGAAATCGAGAAATTACGCAACCAACTATCCTTGCTGAATGACCAGTTACAGGATACGCAAAAACTGCTTAAGTTACGTGAAGGGGAAATTAACGGTCTTAAAAACGACCTAACCCAAACGCGAACCAAGATTGCTGAACTTGAGCGTGTGAATGCCGCAATGAGTGAAAAAGGCCTGTCAGACATGTTGTCTGAAAGTCTGGATGAACCTTGGGTATGGTTATTGATTTTGCTGTTCGTCTTTTTTGCGATTTTTGTTTTCACCATGTTTCGTAAGCAGCACGACAACTATATGCAGTTGCTTCGTCAAACCAGAGGTCAGGGTCCTTCGTATTTTCAAGATGGGATCGAAAAAAAAAAATAGCCAGTAAGTCAAGCGAGCCCAAGCAGCGCGGAAGTATTTCTACAGAAAAAAAGGTGCAGCCAGCACCAGCTAAATCTGATCCAACCAAACCACAACGTGTTTCTGCAGCTATACCTGTGGCAGCCGCAACAGCGGCTATTGCTTCAGCTGCGCAACCAGCAATACAAAAGGCTGTTTCGGTAACACATAGACCTGCTGAACAGCAACCAGTGCAACAATACGTCCAGATACCCGCAATTGCTTCAACCCCCGAAGCAACTGTTGATAATGCAGCGTCAGGCATTCCTACTGTTAGCGAAATGCCCACAAACAGGGTGTCGTCTGCCTCGCGAACGGTTGATGCGCCTGTCTTTACGCCAGAAAGCTTTCCACGAGACTCTACTGTCGATGAATTACGCGCCAGACTTGATCTTGCAAGTGCCTATATCAATATGGGCGACTATCGCGAAGCACAGGCGTTTTTAGAAGAATTGCAGGGTTGCGATGATCCAGATATTCGTGAAGAAGCCACCCAACTGATGGATAAGATTGGGTGACAAAACGCATAGGCTAGCTGCCTGTGTGAGCTATTGTGGTACGCATTATGCTGGATTGCAGTTGCAGTCTGGCCTTACCACTGTGGCAAGCGAACTTGAGCAAGCTTTTTCGCACATAGCCAACCACTCCGTTCACATCTATGCCTCTGGCAGAACAGACGTTGGGGTACATGCCTGCCAGCAGGTAGTGCATTTTGATACCACGAGTGAGCGTGCATTGCATAAGTGGTTGTTTGGCGTGAATGCGATGCTTCCAGAAGATATTTCAGTGCTCTGGGTGGAAGAGGTAGATGCACAATTTCATGCCAGATTCAGTGCGCACACGCGTCGTTATTGCTACTTACTCTATAACCATCAGGTGCCATTTGCTGGACTTGGCGGCTTGTGTTATACCTATCGTAGGCAAACGCTAGATGTACAGCGCATGCAACAAGCGTGCCAGGAGATATCTGGTGAGTTTGATTGCACATCGTTTAGAACCAACAGTTGTGGTTCATCAACACCCTGGCGCAGAATTGATTTTATTCAGGTACTCGCTCGACCACCCTGGATTCTTGTTGATATTCAGGCAAATGCATTTTTACACCGTATGGTGCGTATGCTTGTCGCAGAGTTAATTGCTATTGGTTGTGCAGAACAGTCGGCAGACCGGCTGAAGTGGCTATTGCGTAATCCGCAGGTCCGTGAATATAAGCCTGTTGCACCTGCCGCTGGTTTGCACTTTGCTAGTCAGTCGTATCCCGATAACTATGCATTGCCGCTGGTTGCCGCCGAGGAGTTATGGCCGTACCGCCTTGTATCGCCTTAGGGTTGGTGATTATGCGTTACCAGGTGCGGGCGATGCCAAGTTGGCTTATCCAGTTACCATCACCGCCACTGGCTAAAATAAACTGATAGCTGAGCTTGCGGTGTATGCGTATACCGGCATCTATTCCACTGCTGGGTAATATTTCGGCTGTTTCTAGATCTTTTTCTGTGTCTGCTGTACGGGCAGATTCTGTGAATATGTGCACAAAAACATCTCGTCCAAACATGGTGAGTAATCTGGTGAATCGCACGGCAATTGTGGCGTATTGCACGTGTGCAGCACGAAAGTAGTGCGATGGGTAGGCTTTCATTCTGTCTAATCCGCCCAGTGGTTCAGCTGTGCCATAGGCGTTGTGTCCGGCTATAAACGTGGCCAAGGCGTTTTCAGTAGAAGCGCAGCTGTCCGGTGTTTTACTCGAAGCACAGTCAATATGCATGGCACTGCGGATGCTTGCTGGTGTATCGCCAGAGCGTTTGCCTGTCGCCTCGGCAGTGGATTGGAAATACTGGCCATAAAAAAAGCGTCCGGGCGCGAGAAGCCATTGCATATCCAATTGTATGCTGGTGATCTTGCTGCCTCTTAGGCCGGGGCTATCGCCAAGTGTTATGTGTTTGATGTTCCCGCCAATATAGTTTTGCTGAAATTTGTTGTCGCTTTTAAACAGTGGAATGTAGAGCCCTGCTTGGAGCTCATTTCTGGTTTGTACTAGGTCTGTGAAATGCAAAGCGGGGAGGTCTATTCGTTTGTTGCGTGTTGTTTCAAAGCCATTAAAGCTGCTGGTCTGCTCGCCACTTTTGACAGATAAAAAAAGGTAATCGGCATAGGGACGTACTTCAAGAGAAAGGGATTGCACCGTTGTGTCTATATTTGGGCGTAGCTCTTTTGCATCGTCATTTGTGGTCCGTGCGTAGTTCACTGTTGGTTTCACTGCCAAGCTGTGCTTTTCGCCCTGAAGCTGGATGAATTTGCCGTACAGCGGTACTTCCATAAGCGTCAAGCTATGTCCTTTTGCATCGCCAGCTATGCCAAGTGCCACTAGATCGGTAGTGCCAATCAGGTTTTCACCAGCGTAGCCAGCGCCGAGCAAAAATCCAGTACCGCGCAGGTAGCTTGGTATGAGTACAGGTACATGGTTGCGTTTGGTTTCGTTGATGAGATTGCTTTTAGGTAATTCAGCACCCTGGAGACTTGTAGCAAACAAGCTGCAAGCGAGTATTAAGTAAAAAAGATGTGTATGCAGTATTGGCATGATGACTACTCGTTTGGGTGTGGGGCATTTTGATTGGCCCAGGCACTGAGGCTGGTACGGGCTTTGGTAAGTGAATCTGGCTGTATTTTTGCATAAATGCATTGTGGGCCAGTGTTGTCTGCCTCTGCCAGTATGTTTCCCCAGGGGTCGACGATAAGGCTGTGTCCATACGTACTCCTACCGTCTTGATGTTTACCAGATTGTGCACAGGCAAACACATAGCATGCATTTTCAATGGCTCTGGCGCGAACCAGTGTGTGCCAATGAGCCTTGCCTGTTGGTAATGTGAAAGCAGCGGGTATAGCCAGCATGGTTGCCCCCATAGAGGTTAGCTGGTGATAGAGGCGAGCAAAGCGTATATCGTAGCAGATGCTCAGGCCTATTTTTCCCCATGGAGTAGAAGCAACACTGGGTGTGTCGCCAGCATAAAATTGTTTGCTTTCGTCTATGTGCACATGTTTGTAGTGCAGGGAGAAGAGATGAATTTTGTCGTACTGGGCAGTTATTGCGCCACTGTTGTTTATCAGGAGTGTTCGGTTAACGAGCTTGTCTTTTTCACGTAGCAGGGCAGAACCGATATGAATCCATACATCTAGTTGTTGTGCTAGTTGTTGCATACCCAGTACAAAAGGGTCTTGGGCTTGGGTGTAGTAGGATTGGGTGTTTGCAGGTTGTTGTAGGGTGTTTGCGCCTTCTGGCAAGGAGATCAGCGAAGCGCCCCTTGCCTTTGCCTGAGAAACAAGCGGTGCTGTGTCTACCAGGTTTTGTTGTTGGTCAATACCACTAGAGCATTGCACGCACGCCAGTGTGAAGGGTGCTATGTGGCTCAAGTGTGATAATTGGGTGCTTCACGCACAATTTGTACATCGTGCACGTGGCTTTCGCGTATACCCGCTGCGCTTATACGTACAAAATTACTTTTGGTCCGTAGGTCTTCAATGCAAGGATTTCCTGTGTAGCCCATAGATGCACGCAGGCCACCGGTAAGTTGATGCACAACCCCTTTCAATGGGCCCTTGGCAGGGACTCTGCCTTCGATACCTTCGGGAACCAGTTTTTCTGGAACAAGTTCTTGAAAATAGCGGTCGGCCGATCCAGCATGCATGGCGCCTAATGAACCCATACCACGATAGTTTTTATAGGCTCTGCCTTGATAGAGTTCAATGTCACCGGGAGACTCATCCGTTCCTGCAAAGAGTCCGCCAATCATTATGCTGTGTGCACCAGCGGCAATTGCTTTTGCAAGGTCTCCTGAATAGCGAATGCCACCATCAGCAATAATGCAAACATTGGTGCCTTGTAAGGCTTCTCTTACCTGCATTATGGCACTTATCTGCGGCATGCCGACACCGGCAACTATTCTGGTGGTGCAAATTGACCCAGGCCCAATACCAACTTTTACCGCGTTGACACCGGCTTCTGCAAGGGCTTTTGCGGCCTCACCTGTGGCGATGTTGCCTGCAATTATTTGGGCGTCTGGATGTTTTTTACGAATCAGGCGTACTGACTCGATTACCCCTTTGGAGTGCCCGTGTGCGGTATCTATCACCAGTGCATCGGCACCAGCGAGTACGAGTGCATCTGCGCGTTCTAGCACATCATTACCAGCACCCACAGCAGCTGCAACCCGCAGACTACCGTTGGCATCTTTACTGGATTGCGGGAAATCCTTGCTGCGCTGAATATCTTTTACAGTGATTAGCCCGCAGAGTTTTTTGGGGTTATTGGCTGCTACAACAATGACCTTTTCTATTCTGTGCTTGTGCATTAATACCTGCGCAGCCTCTATTGGCTGACCTTCGGCAACAGTGACAAGCTCGCTCAACGGAGTCATGATGCTGTCAATCGTGCGGGAGGTATCGGTAACAAAGCGTCTGTCGCGGTTGGTAACAATGCCAACCAGATCACCAGTATCTTTATCAACTACGGGCAAACCAGAAATAGCATGGTTTGCGGAGCGCTTTATGAGCGTTGCAATTGTGCTGTCGTTGGTGATTGTGATTGGGTCTTTCACAACGCCACTTTCGTACTTTTTAACCCGCTTCACCGCTGAAGCCTGCGCCTCAATGCTGAGCGATTTGTGGATAACGCCCATACCACCCAGCTCGGCAATGGCAATTGCTAGTGGTGCCTCGGTAACTGTGTCCATTGCTGCAGACAGCAGTGGAACTTGCAGGGGAATATCGGCAGTAAGTTGCGAATTAAGGGATACATCTTTGGGTAATACGTTTGAGTATCCAGGAACAAGCAATACGTCATCAAAGGTCAGGCCTAGCGTAAGAGGGTGGGTCATGATTAGGCTATGTGCTGGTCAATTACTTCGGTAAGTTGACTCTTTGATAGGGCGCCCACCTTGGTTTCAACTATCTCTCCACCTTTAAATAGGATCAGGGTAGGTATTCCTCTTACCCCGTATTTCACCGGCATTTCACGGTTGGCATCGACATCAAGCTTGCATATTTTTAACCGTTCGCCGTAGTGTGTTTCTAGCTCTTCAAGAATAGGTGCAATCATTTTGCATGGGCCACACCATTCTGCCCAAAAGTCCACGAGCACTGGAGTTTGTGATTCCAATACTTGTTGCGAGAAATCCGTATCGCTTACGTGGGTGATATTACTCATTGCTCTGTTCCTAAGTTATTTAAGTTAGCAGGGGCTGTTGTGGAGCACATTCTAGAGCATCCGCTGTATTTGTGCACCATTGCCGTTGTATGTAAAAGGTTGATCTGCTGTTGACACAGCCTAAATGATAGTAATTATCATTTGCATTTGTGATTCAATATCATAAAATGCCGCTTCGCTGCTGATGCGCGGTGTTGCTATCTGTCATTATTTCTTTATAACTGGTTGTTTTTAATGAAAATAAAGTCTGTTGTACTCCTAGTGTCGGTGCTGATTGCATCCTATTCCACTATGACGACTGCCGAAGAAGTAAATGTGTATTCATCGAGACAACCACAGCTAGTGCAGCAGGTGTTTGCTGCGTTTGAGGAGCAAACCAGTATTAAGGTAAACGTGGTCTATGCCAAATCTGGTGTCATTGAACGTTTGCAACGCGAAGGCACTAATAGCCCAGCAGATTTAGTGCTTACTACAGATATCAGCAGCCTTATCGACATAACCAGTCGGGGACTCACCCAGTCTGTTGATGACAAGCTGCTTACAACGGCTATCCCAGCCAAACTGCGCGATCCTGAAGGACACTGGTTCGGGGTGACGAAGCGAGCACGTATTCTTGTAGCATCGGTAAATAGAGTGCCAGTTAAGGCTATAGAGAATTTAGACCAGCTTGCTGAGAGCCGTTGGAAAGGCAAAATCTGCACCAGGTCGGGCAAACATAATTACATGATTGCACTCATTTCTTCAAGAATTGCGCACCTAGGACTAGAGGGTGCGAGTAGCTGGTTGCAGGGTGTACAGGCAAATTTGGCAAGGAAACCCCAGGGTAACGATAGGGCGCAGGTGAAAGCTGTTGCTAGCGGCGAGTGTGATCTGGCTTTGGTGAACAACTATTACCTTGCGGTTATGCTGAAAGACCCGAAACAACGTGGGTTTGTAGAAAAAGTTCGTGTGGTTTTCCCAGACCAGCAAGGCACTGGTACTCACATTAATATATCTGGCATGGCGATGACCAAGCATGCCCCGCATGCGGATGCTGCGTTACAGCTTATGACTTTTATGGTTAGCAACAAGGCCCAATCTATCTATGCCAATGCGGTGGGTGAATACCCGGTGGTTGAAGGCGTAGCGCCGTCGCCAGAGGTTGCTGCTTGGGGCGAATTTAAGGGCGATGCACTTGCGCTTTCTACAATAGCCAGCTTGCGTGAGCAGGCAATCGAATTAGTGAATCGTGTTGGCTATGATCGCTAGCTCCGGCACGGCATAGTGCAGGAATAGGCATTACTCTACTCTGGCTGTACTCTCTGATGCGCAATTGGCTCGGGCGTATAGCATCTTGCTCAATATATAGTTGTAGACAGGAAAGCTGATGTTGTTTGGTTTGCAACTTTCAGCGACTCCTTGGAAACTATCTGCATTGGCAGTTTCTGCGTTGGTATGCCTGCCATTACTTTCGCTTATTTATGTAGCAGCATTTCCTGAAAAAACCCTACCCCCTGCATTGTTCTGGAGCAGTTTGGGGTGGTACCTACAAAACAGTGTATTGCTGGTTATTGGGGTAGCGGTGGTGGTGCTATCTATAGGCATAATTTGTGCTTACCTGGTGGTGTTTTACCGCTTTCCCGGCGTGCAGTGGCTTTCGTGGATGCTGCTGTTTCCGCTTGCGTTGCCAAGCTATATTGCTGCCTATGTATACACAGACCTGCTGGAGTATGCAGGCCCGGTGCAATCGGTGCTTCGAACGCTATTTGGCTGGCAAAGTGCACAGGCCTATTGGTTTCCATCGATACGCTCAATAGCTGGTGCCTCGTTAATTATGGGGCTGGTGCTTTATCCATACGTGTACTTGCTGGTGCGTACTTCGTTTCGAGAACAAGATCAGGCAATGCAAGATGCAGCGCGCTTGTTGGGCATGTCACCGATGAGGCGTTTATTAAAAGTCACCCTACCGCTTGCACGCCCTGCGTTGGTTGTAGGTGCCACGCTTGCTATGCTAGAAGCACTCAGTGATTTTGGCACGGTGCACTTTTTTGCTATAGAGACTCTGCTTACTGGGGTATACGATCTATGGTTGACGCTCTCTAATCTTGGCGCAGCCACACGCATTGCGCTGGTACTAGTTGCTGCGGTGGTGTTGCTTGGTCTATTAGAAGGATACGCCAGCCGTAAGCTCCGATATTTCCAGCAAAACAGTGGGCGAGGGCACAGAGCTCCACAGCAACTGTATGGGTGGCGTGCTTGGTTAGCCTGTGTTGCATGCTGTATGCCAGTGCTGTTTGGTTTTGGCTTGCCTGTAGCTAGGCTACTTATATATAGCATTAACTATTTTGCAGATGCATGGACCAGTGCGTTTCGCGAATACCTGTTGCATAGTCTTGAACTATCGCTTTTTGCGATGGTAGGTACCCTGCTACTGGCGTTACCTGTTGTGTATGCCAAACGGTTGTATTCAGGTCAGTTGTTTGCTCACACCCAGCGACTTTGTAAAATTGGCTATGCGGTGCCTGGTGCCGTTTTAGCTGTTGGCATCATTATTCCTTACGCATGGTTTGATACCACGCTTGATAACTATATGCAGCAATGGTTTGGGCTGAGTAGTGGTTTGCTGCTAAGTGGGACGCTTGCGGCAATTGTGAGCGCCATGATCATCAGATTCTTAGCAATCGCTACCGGGTCTTTACAGTCTAGTTTGTCAAAAATTCCAATCACTACAGACATGGCCGCACGTACGCTTGGCTATACACCATTACGGATACTGCGCCGCATTCACCTTCCTTTATTACAGCGAGGCGCACTTGCTGCAGCACTGATTATTTTTGTCGACACAATGAAGGAACTTCCTGCAACCTTGATCTTGCGGCCGTTTAATTACGAAACCCTCGCTACCCATGTGTATTACCTAGCCAGCGATGAGCAAATAGAACTGGCAGCACTTGGTAGCTTGTGCATTGTTATACCCAGTCTGATAGCTACCATTGTGCTGCACAAGGTGACAGATTTTGCCTAATGCACGTATTTTGCCTACGGCATGTGTGAGACTATAGATTGCTATGAGCGCACAACTGGAAATACAAAATCTATCGCTAGGCTTTAGTGACAAACAGGTAATCAAAAACCTAACGTTCACGCTCGCACCCGGCACTATAGGGTCAATTATTGGTAGCAGTGGCTGTGGTAAAACCAGCCTGTTACGTGCAATAGCAGGTTTCGAGCAACTGCGTGATGGAGAAATTCGTATAGACGGTGAAGTCTACTCAAGTCACGGCTACAACTTTGCGCCAGACCTTCGGCGTATGGGCATGGTGTTTCAGGATTACGCACTCTTCCCGCATATGAATGTATTTGCCAATGTGGTGAGTGGAATAGGGCATTTAGACAGCAAAGTCCAACAGAGCCTTGCAATGCAAGAACTCGAACGTATGGGTTTGGCTGATTACGGTAAAGCCTATGTACACGAACTATCGGGTGGACAAAAGCAGCGTGTTGCAATAGCCAGAGCACTGGTTACCCAGCCCCGCATATTACTCATGGACGAGCCTTTTTCAAATTTAGATCAAGAAATGCGCGAGCATCTGCGCCAAGAAGTTGGTGAATTGCTGCATGACAGCGGTATTACCACCCTCATGGTCACACACGATCAGTTCGATGCATTTGCAATAAGTGATTACATAGGGGTGATGCACCAAGGGCAATTAGAACAGTGGGATACTCCCTATGACCTCTACCACACACCAGCAACACCCTATGTTGCAGATTTTGTAGGCGATGGAGTATTCATTACTGGCCGCACAACTAGCAGCAGTAGCGTAGAAACAGAGCTTGGTTTGATAAAAGGGCATGTACCAGAGCATTTGCACGACAAAACATTGCGCGTACTCATCAGGCCAGATGACATAGTGCACGACGACTATGCATCCTTACAAGCACCTATTGAGTCCAGAACATTTCGCGGTGAAAACTTCCTGTATACCCTGGTTCTTCGTAGCGGAGCAAGGGTACAAGTCACAGTTCCGTCACACCACAACCATAATGTTGGTGAGAAGCTCGGGATCAGGCTAGAAATCGATCACTTAGTAGCATTTGAGTCTATATAAAACAAACACTTAGAAGAAGATATTAACTTTCTGTAAAAAAGGTCTAAGAATGTGTTGACTCCGATAATGCTATACATACAATACCCGACTCCAGCCCAATGAGGCCGGAAACAAATCAAAGGCAAGGTTTTTAAGTCGTTGATTTACAAGGTTTTTTTACAAACTGAATGCTGGAAAAATAAGTAATCTTAGCAATAGACAACGATGCCCCCCGGCAAAGTTGTCTAGCGTATAGCGTCATGTAGTCCTGATAATTTAGGGTTATATGGTCAAGTATCAAAGTGCACAAGGTGGATGCCTTGGCAGTTGGAGGCGATGAAGGACGTAGGAGCCTGCGATAAGCCTGGGGGAACTGGCAAACAAGTGTTATATCCCAGGATTTCCGAATGGGGAAACCCAACCGTTTCGGCGGTTACCACTCACTGAATTCATAGGTGTGTGGAGCGAACCCGGAGA